>CM019150.1:159417244-159719744 GCA_009733165.1 Naja naja
CGCCCTTGGGGCTTTCCTCCTCCTCCCTTCTTTTTCCGTGGCTGTTTGAAAAAGTTACTTCGGAGACCAAACAAAGCTCGCCCGCCTCGCGCCGCGGTCCCTCTGCCCGAAGATGTGAGCCAGGAGATGTAGAAGACGGGGGAGATTGGCTCGCTCCGGCGACGCGCAGCCCAAATCCGTTTGGTCGGTCCGGCGTTCTCCCGGTCGTCTTCTCCTTCCAACCTGGATTACTTCTTCGCCGTCGTCTTGGGGAGAAGAGAAGGGAGCAAACAGCAAACGAAGAGACGTTTGAATTCAACCCTCTTCCTCTCTCGGCTGCCTCTCCCCAACCCCCCCGGCAAGCCTTTCTCCGAGATCAAAGAGTCTCCAAGCGCAACTTTCTCGCTCGCTGGCTTGTTTCAAAAAAAAAAAAAAGATCTCGTGGAATAGGGCGATGCTGGTATTTATTGCGCTGATAATAGCTTTTTCATTGTGCAGAAAACGAGGTCGATCCAGTCTTTCCTTCTCCTCCCATCACTTGGTCTCATCAAAAAAGCAAACAGTAAAAAGGAATAAAGCCCCCGTACATACTGATCACACCGGATGGGAAATGTCAGTCACTCCTCCACCTTCCAAAGAGTCACAGATCAAACAGTGGCACCACCGAAGAGGATTACTTTAATGCCTCGCTTCCCTCCCTCCCTCTCTCCCCCTCTCTCTTCCAAAAATCGCAGTTTCTTCTGATACTAGAATTACGCAAACACGTTTATAACAGGGATTATTGTTTATAGTTGATCTCGATCTGTAACAGAAAACAAACAAAAGCCCCCACCGGACAACCCCCAGAGATACTGTGTGAAAGATTGGGGGGTCCAGAGAGAAGCCGAAACATTCAGAAGGTGGGAGAGATTAACGTGACCTATCCCCCCCCCTCGGTTTAAACTCCTGGGAGAAAGAGATCTACTCTCCCTCTCTTCTCATTTCACTGAAATATAGCACACATTCAGATCTCAGAGCTTTCAGACAGTCTCAACTGATAGACAGACACATCGAGCTGCTTTTCCTGCTTCAGATTTTTTTTACTCCTCCTCCTCTTGCCAACGTCACCCTGACAATTACAAATAGCTCTCATACAAACCCATACCTGTCAATCTTTTTAATTGCTTTGTTTAATTTTAAATGTTTCTTTGGGCTGCTTTTTTGTTTTCTTTTTTCCAGACTAAACAACACACGGCAAACACCATAGCAGATATTTTATTTTATTGTTCCTGGAAAACAAGGGTTGTGCAGTAGAACTGAAATAGTGATAGTCTGGTTTTAAAGGCAAGTATTGACTGCACAGTTCAAGTTCTCTGGAGCTTTGACTGCCAAGGATTTGGGGAAAGGGAGTCACACAATTGTCCATCACCACACCACATTGAGGCATTTTAAAAAGTTTAGTTTTATGGAAGATCATATATGTAAGATTTTTACATTTTTAGAAATAGATAGGCTATATAAAAATCCAGAAATTACTTAAATAAATTTGTTAAACTGAAATTGCCTGCTAGAATCTTAAACAAAACAAATGGTACCTTTAGAATAGAATAGAATAGAATAGAATAGAATAGAATAGAATAGAATACTTTATTGGCCAAGTGTGATTGGACACACCAGGAATTTGTCTTGGTGTAAATACTCAGTATATATAAAAGAAAAGATACATTCGTCAAGAGTCGAGAATCATAAGGTAGGACACTTAATGATAGTCATAGGGTACAATAAGCAATCAAATCATACTAGGAAACAGACATTTATGTAAAAGGTAAACTGATTTCCTAAGTAAAACTTAACTCTTAAGAAAGGATTTCTAACTTCTTAAAATCACTACTGTAATCGAGTTAAATAAACAATTTTTCTATTCTAACCTGTGCAAAGCTGTTTCGTGTTTACTGTAATTAAAACTTAAGCATTGATTCCCAGGGCATAGTTTCAGACAGATCCCTAGTTTGTCTGCATGTGGCAACATCAAAGATTTGCACGGAAAGCATCTTGTAATAGCAAATCTTCCTTGAAAGTGGTTGTGTGTGTATGAGGTCTGTTAAGTGGGTGTATAAAAACTACTCTTAATAGCGCAATGTCTCCTCTCAAGTAAATTTACGGAGTTTAGTGGAGCTTTCTCCCAGATAAATAGGTATAAAGCTAATAATTTAAGCAGACACTATCCACCAACAATACTGAGCATAGTAGAAATTTGAAAGCTCGATCATAGATTAAAACAAATACTGAGGCCAAAAATAAATACAGCAACATTATTTAAGACCATCTCTAACGGGGTGGGGTGGGGGACAATCAATGCATTTTCCAGCCTACTTTGTCATATGGGGACGTTATAAAATCACGAGGAGCAGAAGAACATGGGAAGTAGTTCAATCCTATTGTTATTATTGCTACTGCTATTGCTATTACAATTACTATCATTCGGAGCTCACATATGCACGCCTGTCCAGATTTTAAAATGTGCTTTCGATCCTTCGGTAAATCTCTGGTGCCTTTACAGTATTTTCACCCCAATGCAAGCGCAGTTTCCAGTCGCGGTCGCAAGCGGCTCTGGTTTGATTTGTACCACCTTACGAGGAAGTGAACGTTTCGCACGGAAGGGGAGGGGCCTGTCTCAGCAGCCAGCGGCTCTAGCAGGCTGCTAATAACATTGCCAGGTTAGCTGCAACTTCTTGCTCCCAGCCTAACCTTTTATTGAACTAATCCTATATTCGAATTTTCTTTTTCCCCTCTCTTCCTCTATTTATATAGGAACTGCTGAGAAACAATCAGTTCCGGGTGCTGTTTTCTTTTTTTTTTTAAGGAAAGAGCTGGGGGGAAGGGTAGATGCGGCAGGTTGGAATATGCAATTATAGTCTTTTCCTTAGCAAGCCGACCAGTCTCCTCCACCAAAAAAAAAAATGTAGAATAAGGTCGGGGGGTTGCTCCTTCTTCTCCCCCCAAAAGTACGTTTTCCTTCCTGAGTGAAAGGATAAATCTTTCGGTTTCGTGTTTTATCTCCACACACTCGAACGCCGTGTGATTCTGCCCGTTTTGTTCTAGGGCTGCAAAAATACACACAGCGCGCGGAGCTTGGTTTGTTCCTGCGACAACAGCAAGTTTTAAGCGACCTCAGCTCAGAAACGAACTTTGTCCGTGCTTTAAAAAAAAACAACCTAAAGACGGGACACAGAAGGTCAGCCGCGGGCGAAACTGCTGCAGCGGCTGCTAACTGCTGATCTAATCTTTCCGAGTGGTGGAGGGGCTGGAAAGGGAGGACTCGGAGCTAGGCGGCAGCTCGCTACATTAGACTTTATTTACATACACAAATCGCAATATACTGAGCCTGCCTGGGCTGGAAGGCTTGCACGCTTGCGAAAGACTCCTCCTCGGTCGGAGAACCCAGGAGAGCGGCGAAAGGTTGGTCGATGACTTTCCACGGGCGGATCAGCGTGTGGCTGAAGTGTCGGGGAGCTTGGCACCGTTGGCTGAACCAACAGCACCTGCTTTCTCCGGGAAGACCTTGTTTGAGTGCTCCTCCGACCCGGCCCATCGTGGACATGTCCTACTCGCGCCACTTTATGGATTTCCAGGGCTCGTCCATTCCGACTTCCCTGGTAGTGAAGAAACTGTAGTGACTGAGAGCTGCCTTTTCCTCCCACTCCCAAGGCTTGGCACCTTCGCCATAACTGGAGAGGGAGCAGGCGATCCCTCCCGTTGCTGCCCGCCCTGAATCTTTTCCCAGCAAAGGGCCCGGTGCGCCCCAGCCCTCCCGCTGGCGCTCTCTTTGCGATCCTATCGAGTTGCATCATCTGCCTTGGACAACTGTTGGCATAATTTATTATCCTAAATATTCTTCCCCATAACCCCGCGTGCCCACTTCCGTGCAAGGAAAGCGGCAGTTCAATTGACGACCAGACGGCCGCCAACTCCTCCGTATTTTATGGGCGAAAAGTGGGAAGGCAATTATGCTCTCCCCGCCCCTCCGTCCGGGAAAAAAAAAACCCATCACCCAGTCAGGAAAAGAGGAGAAAAGTCGGGCAGCGACTTTATCTCGAGCTTGAAGGTGACATCAAGGTGCAAAAGAAGGAACTTCGACAACCAGGAAATGAATTTCCAAGCCCCTCCCAAGCTGCGCCCAGTATCCACAAACTGTGTGTGCAAGGGATATGGGTAGGCGGCCCTTTTTAACCGTATGGCCCTGGATAGGAGATCGCTAGTTGTGCTATACAGTAAAGACTGACAGATCTGTGTGGATCTCCACGTGCGGTTAGTGCCGAGCAATTGGGACATTGTGTTATAGCTTAGGTTATTTATCGTCATCTTGGGCTGGGTGCGCGCGCATGTAACACACTCCAGACAATATTTTAGAGGAAGTTGTGTACAAAACTCGTACCTTTCCCCCTCCCCACCGCAGGCTTCACGTCACTAACCTTAAGCGTGTGTAGAATTAACAGGAAAGCAAGAGACCTCCATGGTATGGGGCTGCCACCCACCTTTCCGTGCCGCTCCTCAACCGGTTAATTCCACTATCCTCTTTTTTTTATTCCCTTCACAACAAAAGCAAGACTAAAAGCAGTTGCGGGAGTAGGGTGCGGCCCCCTGCACAAACGCTTTCTGTTTACACGGAAGGAAGGCCTTACCGATTTCGGTAAAATTTTTACTTCCTGCGAGCTCCCTGGAAGCCCGTGGCCTTCGACAGTATACGACTATTGTTCTGCAGTTCGACACTGACCTTGCGTGGCTTTCTCAGATCTTCGAAAAGTACTGCTTTATTTAGGGTCACTTTATAGCAAAAAAAGAGAAGTGTTTGGAAGAGTATAGCTTCAACAAATGGATTTTGTCTGGTCTCCCCTTTTTTAAAGATTATTCCCTTCATAGGTGCTTTCATTGTGTAAAAAGACAACTTTTCAGAGCCAAAAACTTAAGGGTAGAGGGAAGAAGCTGTCATTACCGGAAAGATGTGATTTACTCTGTGATTTGTGGGAAGATCTTTAGGAGTTTATTCAGATTCACCATTGCTGTCTCTAAAACGTTTTCTGTTAATGTGGATGTAGGTACTTTGGGATAATCTGATATTGCCTTTCACTACTTTTTTAGCCCTGTTGAATCTGGTAGATTCAGCTAGATAAAGTGTAATGACTAGAATGAATTGAATGATCTGTGAATCTCACAAAGCCAAGTGTTGACCCAGATGATGATAATTCTCTTAGGTCTGCATGAACCATAGGAATACATGCATGTTGTGTGCAACTTTACCTTCTCTGATGTCAAAGGTTTGAATATTGCAGCTATCAGAAGGCAGCATTTAGGAAGCAAGTATCTGAACCATTGCTAATATTAAACATGAAAGTGATATCTAGCTCTGGGTACACTGAAATTCACTTTCTTGGTGAGAAGGGGGGAATTGACTGATACAAAGGGGTATAGGATCATATACTGTGCTTCCTGATTGTCTTTGGCATCAAAAGGTTATTATGTCCTTGTTCTCAGATCCCCTCCTCCACAGCACTTTCTCTCCCCTTCCCATGCAATTTGAAAATTTATGCAAGCAATTTATTTTGTTTCCAGTGTAACTTCCTTCTTCCTTTTCTGCTGGGTGGGCTCTCTGGGGAGTTGGAGAATGCTTGTGTGCTCTCCAAAGTTAGAGGAATGGGGGATGCCAAGTCTCAAACATGTAAGGCCACCTCTCTCTCCTCTCCCCCTCTCTATGGTAAACACATTTTGAGTTTGCAAAGGTGCAATTGGGAGCTCACAACTTTTGTCTCGTGGATTGTGTGAGGTGATCCCCTGCCCTCCCCCTCCTTTTTTTTCCTGGAGGTTCTCACAAGCAACAGCAGATATCTCATTAGTGCAAAATAAAGTGTGTTGAGAATACAGTTCTTTGACGTCTGTTTTTACTCTTTGAAAGCTTCCTCAGGATTGTCTACACACCACACACACACACTTTCATTTTTTTGCAGTCTGGGAAAGTGTCTTTGCACTCCCTCAGTAGAATAAGCATAGTCACCTGGATTTATTTAGCCTTGAAAATTCATTCTGGTCAATCACAGGGGAGAAGGAAAGAAGGCAGGAAAAGGTGTTTAAGAACACAGACATCTTACAGACTTACTACTTACTCACCTGAACATGCTTATAGTACAGAACTAACCTTTACATTTTGTCTTGTCTGACTCTTATACCCGTGCATGCCTGAATGACATTTATGTTGCCTTGGGCTATTGAAGTTCATTTGACTTTAACTTTCCTCCTTTTTAGAACAAGATTTCAATTTAGATGAAATTCCCTTTCTGCCTCTGCTTGGGAAATGTGTCTATCCTTACAACTGAATAGATATGCAGTAGAATATATTTTGAATGATAGAAATAAACCCCCTGCAATATTTATAGAGGGAAATACAGCAGTACATTGTATTGTATGGGAAATACAGCAGTACATTGTATTGTGACCAGTGTGAATTTGTGACCAAAAAATGAGGGGGGGACCAGGAAGAAAACATAGTAAATTAAATATACTAAACATAGTATTTAGGAAGATACATACACCTCTGCCCAGCCTCTGCCTCAATCCAGAATGCTAATTTCTGGCTTCCTGAGCAAATGGAAGACTCAGCACAGGTATGAGAAGCAAATGTGGCAAGTGTCTGATTTTTTTGTAGTAGAAGTACAGTGTAATAAAATGTTGATATGAAAATCTAGAAAAGAAAAATTGAGGGTGGGTAGATTCTGATGGACAGTGTAGAAAAGTGGGAAGAGTTGCTACAATTGTCTCCTGCAGATTATTTGGGTTAGACTCCCCCCTTCCTGGCTGGTATTGGTGACTTTGTTTTGTCTGCCTGTTCAAGCTTCCTGCCTTACATACTAAGTCTTCCAAGGGAGTAAATTGCTTCTGAGTAAGACACACAAACTGCTTAACTTCCTTTAAGCATTCCTTGCCCCTCCCCAAACTCACACATTAATCTAAGTTTGTAACCATATGGAAAGTGGGGACCTCGATTGTTTAGGTTAAGCATTTGGATGGTTTGAACTATGTTAAAGGCTTGGGTGCCTTATACTTTGGTGCAAAGGGTGAAGGAGGAGCAGGGGCAGAGCATCAGTTAAGGTGCTTAGTTAATTTACTGGATAGTAGTGGTTGCTGTGGAAAGGCCACACATCTCCTTCCCTTCACACAAGCTGATTGTGAACTTGCAACTTAAGTTTTGCTAAGAGATACAAACCGATGATGGCCACAATTGTCCAGTTGATTTCAATGAAACCTACTATGCTGTTGCTGTCTACCCAGTGCTTCAGTGGAGCTTTCACCTGAGCGTGTAAAGCCCCAAAGTGAATGGGGTAATTGTAAATGGAGTAGTTGTATAATAATAGTGTGTGAGTGAAATTTATTGGTTTCTTGTAGGACTAGTGGGAAGAATTCTTTAGTCTGTAACAAAAGCTTTGTGGATTTCCCTAACCTCAGGGTTGCTGAAATGGAACTTTTTTTAAAAAAAAGTGATGTTTTGTGCTGAATGGGATAAGGTAATTTAAGCAAGAATCTGGAGAATCATTGTTGAATCATGTTTTGAAGAAGGAAGAACTTGTGGAAAGGATCTGTGTTGGAAACTAGAAAGGTTGCTAAACCTAATTTGGTTTATAGCTTGACCTTCTGCTGCTGTCATGGTGATTCAGAGACACCATCTTTCCTCTCTAGATTTTGGCTAGGCAATCCTGCCATTTTTGCCCTTGTTGTCCATCGGGGAGGAAAAGAAAGTTGGCAAGAGGCAACTGTGGGCACCTGGAAAACTTGTCAGAGAAAACCCGAAGTGGGAAGTGGAAACGACCTCACGTATTTTTGGCATAAAGGGAGAAAAGTGTTGATGGTTGCTAGAGGATCACCCAGTGGCCTTCCTCCCTCGAGTCCAACGGTTTAAGGTACTCTTATTGCTAGCAGTTTCCCCTCTCAGACGGAGCCACTTCGCCTTTGTTGGGCATACGCACTGGCGGCCAGCTGGGGAGTCAAAGTAAACACGGCTCCCTTAGCAGAGTTTATTCAGATAACAGCGGACGAAGATGCTGCTTATAGTAGCACTTCGGCCAACGGAATTAAGACGTCGCCACCCGCCCTTGCCCAGACAGCCACCTCGTTTGCGTGCCCATCAAGTTCGCGCCGCTACCCTCTGCATTGCATTGTCTCGTGTTACAAAAGTTAAAAAGGAAGAAAATGAGGGGGGGACGGGCTTAGGCGGGAAAAGTTGTCTAAACGCGTGTGGTGAAGGCGCCCCTCCGCTTCGGCATGTTTGCTTTAAACCAGAGAGGTTCCCGGTTCCCACCCCGGCCTAGTGCTCTTGAAAAGTTTCACTTCAGACCCGAGGCTGAATTCGAAGGAAAAACGCACTGGGGGGTTGGGGGGGGAGTCCTCGGGATCAAAAAAATCAAAAGCCTCGAACTTGATCTTGTGCTCTGGAAGGTAGCCGTTCGCCGAGTGTGCAGGACCTTTGCCTCGGCTGAGGGAGAGAGGGATGTTAAAAAAAAAGGCTGGAGGCGTGAAGGCAGCAACAATTAGGCTCGCGGGAGGAAGGAAATTTTCAGACAAGCCGCGCCGCCCTGTGACTTTGGGCGAAAAATGGGGCGAGGGGGAGAGATATCCTACGTGCAACACAAATCAGTTGCGTGAAGTGGAGAAGCGGGGAATCCATGAATAAATAAGGCCGCCGCCACTCAGGGTAGCGAACTTCCTGCAAGAAGTTGACTCTATAGGCGAGACTAGGCAAGAAGAGTTTCTTCGCGTAGTTGAGGCTTCTCTCCCTCGTTTTGGTGCCCCGGTCTTTTGTTTCTAATAACGCAGATCTCCGCTTTAGAGTCTTTTTCTCTTTTATACGCATACACAGACACACACGGCATGCACGCCTCGTTTTACTCTTCCAGTACAGGACATAGAAAGGGCATAAATTAAACCTACTTGCGTTTGGTTTGGTTTGGTTTTCCTGAAGTGCCATAAATAGAACTTAGGTATCCTCTGGTGCAGATGCAGGCTAGATTATATGAAGAACTGGACACTACAGAAGTTGTTCAGCTGAGGATATGTGGACATATATTTTGGATCTGTAGCTATATCATACATATAAGAACAGTTCATAATGAACCAGCCCATTTTCTTAGAATTAAAAATGTCCAAAGAGCTTCCTTTACTTTGGTTATTTCTATACATGTAATTGATTTCAAATCCTCATAATATTTTTACATGATTTTTCATCCCTGTGCTTAATTAAATGCCAATATTTATTTATCTATTTGACAAAAAGAACAATCATATCAACATAGATTCTTTTAAACTTATGTAGAAATACCTGTCTTTAAACACTGCCTTTCTCCAGTTTACTTCTTCCTTAGCATCACAAGATACTTAATTGCCTATGTTTAATACTTTTACTCATTTTTACCTGTTAAAAATCAATATGTGCAAAGTAGCGGTACACTATTTTACTTTTTCTGTTCAAGGTTCTTTTAAGGTGTTTTAGTCATTTATATACAGCAAAATGTTTTAATAATGTGCAAATTAGTTGCATCAAAAGGCAAATTTATTACAGTCACTAGATCAATTTTCTTTAAATTTGCCTGCAGTAACATTTTTGTCCATCGACCTTGGAGAGGACTTTGATACTTCACATTGTCATTAGTCATATAAAGTGTTGTTACAATCAGAAATGTAAATTTGCTGCCAGAGTCAATATATTTGCTTATTCTATTCAATTTTATTCTATTCTAGTAAAACCATGTTTTTATTCCATAGCTTATCAAAAATAATTTTTATCTTTGTTACTTTTTATCATGCAAAACAAAAATGCCTTAGATTTTCATTTGAAGATATAATGTCAAACCTGCTTGTTAGGAAAAATGAAATCTGATTACAATGATCTTTTGGGGGTGGGGGGGCTCAAAACAATTCCTCTTGAAATCTTTGAAGAGGTGCCACTTAAATCTCCAGCCTTGTGCATTTAAATAAAATTATCTTCTTACAAGTCTTGTCAAAAAGAGATCTTAACACATTTTTTTGTTTTCTTCTAGATTTGTTGGCATTAATGCATCTGATATTAACTACTCAGCTGGCCGATACAACATTTCAGTTAAGCCTCCATTTGATATAGGTTTTGAAGGGATTGGTGAAGTGGTGGCCTTGGGTTTAAGTGCAAGTGCAAAATACACTATAGGCCAGTCTGTGGGCTATATAGCATCAGGAGCTTTTGCTGAATATAAAGTTGTGCCTGCTAAAGAAGCCATTCCAGTACCTTCTATGAAACCAGAGTTTCTGACCCTTCTGGTAAGTGGAGCTACAGCGTATATTAGTCTGAAAGAACTTGGAGAATTGTCTGAAGGAAAGACAGTTCTGGTGACAGCAGCAGCTGGAGGCACTGGCCAGTTTGCTGTGCAACTTTCAAAGAACGCAAAATGCCACGTGATAGGAACTTGCTCCAGTGATGAAAAATGTGCTTTTCTGAAATCTATTGGCTGTGATCGACCTATCAACTATAAAACTGAAAATGTTGCTGCTGTCCTCAAAAATGAGTACCCTAAAGGTGTGGATGTTGTGTATGAATCAGTTGGTGGAGAAATGTATGATTTGGCGATCAAGTCCTTGGCTATCAAAGGTCGCATGATCATTATTGGGTTTATTTCTGGCTACCAAACACTTATTGGCCTTCCACAAAGTCACACAGAAATGCTACCAGCAAAGTTGCTAAAAAAATCAGCCAGCATCCAAGGTTTCTTCTTAAACCATTACATTTCTAAATACCAAATGGCTATGAAACACTTGGTTGAAATGTGTGAAAAGAGAGAAATTGTTTGCGAGGTGGACTTTGGAGACTTGTCTCCAGAGAACAAGTTTACTGGCTTAGAGTCAGTGTTCCGTGCTGTAGATTATATGTACATGGGGAAAAACATTGGAAAAATTGTAGTTGAATTACCTCACTCTGTCAACAGTAAGCTGTAAAAACAGAACAATGACATAAATCAAAACAGAGCAAATGGGCATTTTATGCTTGGCGATAATGCTTTAATTTCTTTAAAGCTGGCAACGGGTAACATATTAAAATAGCAAAACAGTATTTTGATTTGTTTAAGAGGTTTTGTGGGGTTTAAAAATGCAGCTTGTAGCTGGTTTTACATTCACTTCCACATTTTTTGATATGGAGATTTTCAATTTCCAACCTTGCAGTGGATTTGAATATAATTCTAGGCAAGTGCAAAACTGTTACAAATCGATGTCACACCTCTCTTCTGGAAGTCAGTATGTGAAGGCATATGGAGCTACAGTCTTAATGCAGTTTGAATAAGATGAAGCCCATTGTCCTTAAAATGGCTTAGCAGACACTTTAGTAGATATGCTTAGGATTATGCAGCAATCCTATATGCACCTTACACAGAAATATGCCCTACTGATAATTCAGATTGATTATACCTAAAAACTTCTGTATGGTGCTGCACTATTAAACTATATTTGAGGTGTGTTATACATACAATGTATAGAAACATTGTGATAATGATACTCTGTAAATTTTTTCTACAAAGCTTTTTCTATATAGCACATTTTTATTCTAATATGAACACATATGACCTTTTTTGCAAGCGTTGGTTGAAAATGAATTTTTTTCCTTTTGAATCAACCTTGCTAGCTTATTTTAATTTTTTGTTATATTTTGGGATATTTGGTTATCTTATAAAATTATATTTGAAATGTCAATCTTGGCATCTCAGTCATTTATTACTAGAACTTTTCTAAAGTTATCTAACTCTTTTACATTTTGCTGAAGATAAATAATCCAGGAATTTTCAGATTAATGAAATGCACCAGAAGATATATGCTGAAAATGGAAATGGTACAGATTAAAATGTTGGCTTAGAATGTCATCAGTATATAGAATGTATTTGGCTATGTAATCAAATGTCATTTCAGTAAGAAATTGTATTGTACAATTCTGACTTTAAGCATTAAAATTGATTTTTTGCAGTTAATTTTTTACAGCATGGTTCAGTTATCCAGTTTTTCCTACTTTTGTTCAGCAATGTGATCTCATGCCTGACTTATTCAGCTAGAAGTTCCATTGGGACATAAACTTTTTTAAACTTAACAAAACTTGTATCTAAGTAGAACTAAGTGGAACTGAGCTGTCAATAATTGCCTTTGAAATGCAGTTTTTTAAAATCATTTTACAAGTAAAAAAAATAGTCACCTTATTTCAATTCACTTTGTATTTCCTATTTAGGGTTTGGAGAAGGCAAATATGTTTGGTTTCCAAGTGCATCAATACATGTACTGATTCAAAACAAAGGTTTTTTCAGAAACTTCAAAGATGACAAAAATATGATATATTTTAAATATCCTATATTAGTTTTCAGTTCTCAGCTCTTTTACTTTTTTAAGAATTTGGACAATTGGAAACAAGTTTTAAGAAGTATAAAGCATTCTTTGAATAGGGCCTGGATTTAAATTTGCAGACAGCCCCTAAACCAACTAAACACACAATATTGATGGGATTTAAATTACTTGTCTCTAAATACTTCTATTTAACTTAGTTTTGGATTGAGCTGGTAATTTTTTTGTTGTCAAGCTGTAACTGTAGTAAATTTTGAATATTACTGTCAGCTGAAACTTTTATAGAAACACTGTCATCATGATTTAATTTGATTATTTGATTCGATCAAAAAATTGAGACATCAGAATAATACTTAATTTTAGACATAAACAACTCATGCCAAGTATTTGTAATCTAGGTCTTTTACAAGTCATTATATATTAATGTTATATGTTTAAAAATCTTTTTCAAATGGCTTATCTGTGCACATTTTTAATACTTGAATCTCACAATTTTGAGCATCTAGTTATAAACGATATTTACATGCATACCATAAATCCTAATTTCGTAAATAGGATCCACTGATTTCAAAGAAATTACTTCAGTCTAAATTTGCTTGGTTTTACTGCTACTAACATGCTTGGTATATAACTATACTAAATATGTTTGTATACTACTATGTGTATCCATTCTTTCAGTTTCAATTGGTAGCCAATATGTGCATAAATAAATCAGTTATTCACTTAAATATGAAGTAATGTATGACAATTGTTTTAGCAAGAAATTTTATGTGATCTGTATAACTGAAGATTCTGAATTATTTCTGTGCACTAATATAACAGTTACTGGAAGAACTAGTAATTGACTAATAATTAAAAAACATATTAAAGCAACACAACAACTGAAAGCATTTTCTGTTAATAATAATCACAGCATCCATTCTGTTGGATGTTGTGATTTAGCTGATTCATATTGTCATACAACAATAATAATAATAATAATATAGTGTGTGGTAGTGCGAATACAAGTGAGCACCCTGGTGAATATCATAACAAGTGAAGCAAAGGTAATTCTCATCAGAATACAATGGAGTAGAAATCCTGATTTCTAAATCTCTCTTAGCTATGTTCACTATATATTTATTTAACTCCTAACTTAGCTTTACAGTAATACAGTATTGCTTGAGAAATACGTATTAAATACAATTGGGCCTGAGATTGCATTCAAGTCAAAGAAAACCACTATAGGATATTCATCTTAAAATTAATTGGATTGCAGTACTTATTTGGAGTCACATAACTTGTGGGTTGCAATTATATTTCATTCTCTTTCAATCTAATTCAAAAGATATTTACATTCAGAGTCTTACTGTGGATGCTGTGTTATTGTTTTGTTTCTTTGATGAAATTATTTTCAGAAGTGTCATAAATGTTCCCAGGCCACTCTTGGTCAGATCTACATTCAGTGACATTCTCTATGTTTATATGGGCAAGAGATAAAAAATTGTCTATATGTCATTAATGAATTGGTATTTTCGAGATGTGTATCAAATATGTGTCTTACTATGTCTAATTTTTTTATTACCATCCCATATGTAAAACTGATGTTTCTTTTACTTAGAGTTATTATAAATTTACCATAGGCTGAATTATGTTAATTCTGAGCATGTAGTGAATTGCAAAAAAAGACTTATGTGGCCACCATTCTTATGAAACACTATTATCATCACAACAATCAGGAAAAAACAAAACAGATAACACCAAAGCCTGGATTCTCAACCACCATTCTTAATACAACTAACAATACAATCCCTAAGCTCCATCCTCACTCTGTCCCAGTTCTTGGGGGAAGAGCCAGCTCTTTGTGGCTTTTCATTCAGTAGTGTACAAAAGAGGTATGCACAATATACTGTTGATAGATCAGTTGTCTTCCTGAACTGTACAAGTAATAATAATATACTTAAGTTAGATTTCAAGTTGCCCACTGTATGTGTGGGTAGACAGGAGAGGAAAATTTTTCCCTTCTCAGGCTTTTGAACTAAGATACGTAGTTGAATGTTTTTTCACTGCACTGGAGGCTATGGGAGTTCAGAAAAAGCCATGATGCTTGTATACAACTTTGGATTTGGCATCCAGAGGATTTACTTTAAAATGTGTTTTTTTTTAAAACGTGAATCCATAATTGAGGATTTTTGTGTGCTTTAGAAAATTACAAGTAATCCTCGCCTTACAACAGTTCATTTAGTGATCGTTTGAAATTTCAGCCACTCTGAAAAAAGTGATGGGCCGTTTTTCACACTTATGACTGTTATAGCATCCCCATGGTCATGTGATCAGGATTCAGATGCTTGGCAACTGACTCACATTTATGACCATTGCAGTGTCCCAAGATCACATGATCACTTTTTGCAACCCTCCAACAAGCAAACTCAATGGGAAAGCCAGATTTGTTTAACAACTGTGTTACTAATTTAACAACTGCAGTGACTCACTTAACAACTGTAGCAAGAAAAGTCATGAAATGGGGCAATGTTCACTTAACAAATGTCTCACTTAGTGACACAAATTTGTGGTCATAAATTTAAAACTACCTGTACTGATACCATATAAAGAACAAAGCTTTTAATAATATCAAGGCAGAATTTAAAAAGTCACAAAGACTGAAAAATCTACAAATAAGTTCTATGAAATTGAGTGGAGCTTGCTTTTGAGTAAACCTGTATATTTTTGTCTAAAATTTTTCTATGGGAATTTGCTTCAAGGAAAAATCTTGATGGAATATAGTTTTTGCAAAGAATAAAAGCAGCCATTTTTTTCTATATGGAAATAAACCAAAGCTTCAGTGATGAAGGGAAGGGGAAAGATAACAAGAAAGGAAGAGTATGATGTAAAATAATTTTAAATAAGATATAAACATAATTTTAAAGATAATATGTGGTAAATGTATTCATTTGCACTTGCCATTTTATCAGATAATTTTTCTATTGAATGGATCTGATTTTTAAAAATTTCTCAATATTCTACCGTTGATGTTTTGAATTTTAAAAAAGCCAGTTGTCTATAGTTGCCAGGCTGTGCAAATACAGATAAGTACAGGTGTTTAGGGAAAAGTTTTCCTCAGTCTTCAGAAATGTTTTTTTATTTATCCATTGCCTTTCCTCAGACAAACAGAGAAAAAAAAACCTCCCCTGCTTGAATAGGCTGTTAGTATCTATTTTACAAGATTTACTCATTTTCAGGTGCCTAATATAGCTGCAACAATACAATTTGTATGGTAAATGGAACCAAATAATGCCTTCGCTGAATGTTATGGCTGCACTGAAGAGAAATGTCACGGTAAATAGCTGCCAAATTATGGATCATACCAAAGTGTCACAACTGCACTAAAGACAAATGGGGCTGGAGGCTATTGCCACCAGGACGCTTTTGAGTTATGGAGAAGAAGCACAACCTTGATGTGAGGCTCTTTGTGTCGTCATTATAGCAAAGGGTTACTGGTGCAGTATTAAGAAAGTCTAGACCAATGGAAGGGCTAGTTATTAATCTGTCTGTTTCTAATCTATCTGCTATAGAACAGACCGCCTTCAAAACACATGAACACGCCTCACAGGAAAGAGACACTTAAACACTGCAGGTCTTATTAACATAAATGGGAATGGGAAAGGACAGGCAATGGCAAAATATTGAATGCTATAATCAAATAAACCATACCATGACGTTTATCATCCTATATATTTGAAAAGTTTACTTGCTTGTGAGTCAGATATATACATGTGGAATAAAGATGTAACCCATTTTCCCCCTTTATAAAGAGTTGAATAGTCCCAGTTTCTTTCATTCTTTTTAATGGAAGGGTAATAAAGATGAAAGACTTAACATTTTAACTGATGCACTCCTTAAGTGAATGAAGAGAAATATATTATGTTTTGCATGGCAATGATAAATTCTGAAAGCGACTATGTGTTAGGGTGGTATTAAAAGGGGGGGAAAGCATAGAATTAAAGCAGAAAAGGCCCATCCCCCCTCTTTTTTTAAAAAAATCTTAACAGGATTGCATTATTTTTGCTTATCCTTAGAAACTAGACTCTTTCCAGGCATGAAAAGGTCTTTTTCTTAAAAAAATAATTTACCCCAATACAAGATCTTTACTACCATACTTGCAGACATTTTCAAATTTAGCAACCTATACATAAACTTTGAAAGTGATGTGTGTGCAGGATATACATATGTTTAAAAATACATTTTAAGTAATTATAATATTCTAAATAGAAATGAATAATGCAGTGCAACTGTCAGTCTTCATTTTTAGAGAGAGAGTATGGGCCAAAAATGGTGGATAAATAAATCACTATTCTACAGAGACTGGTCTTCCTTCCATATTGACCTTAAGGTCATTGGGAATGCAAGGTTATGGACAGACTGCACACTAGTTAAATTTTACACTCTTAAATACATGCTAAGTTTTCCATGTTATGAATAAACAGAATTCTTTACTATTAATTTATTTTTAGCTCAGTACTGATAAATTTGCCTCTTATTTTACATTCTAATATATGTGATCTATATATATACAAAACTTCTTGTAATATCTTAACACTTTGGGGCTTTCCTTAGCATAGTAAACAACTCAATTTTGGACAATAAAACAGGTTTTAACAGGCAAAATAACAACCCTTATTTAAAATTTCTGCTTTGTCATCTGATACAAAATTCTATCAAAATCCGTCTAGAATGTCTTGAAATAGTTAGTTATTCAAAATTAATGTTTATATATTGCACAGTTGCAAATAATTGCTGCTTATTAAATGAAAACTGTGTTAAGTACTTCAGGAACATTTTGGCTAATGAGCATGTAATGTTCATTGTTTAGTATAGAACTTTTTGTGTTCAGATTTACAAGATGCTGGAAAGTTGACAAATTACATCATTTAAGACAGATGCCTGCCTTGGGGAAGATTTTTTTTTAGATTTCCTGTTTCTGCCTTTTATTTCAGTAATATTTGCAGTTGCTATAAGAACTGTACCTGCACAGTGTTTAACCCTTTATCTGTAAGTGTGAGGCTTGTATCAGAAAGAACAGGACTTATAGAATCCTGTTTCAGCAAGCTTGTTTTTCTCTGTCTTTCAATCCACAAATAGTTGTTTCTTTCCTTTTAAAAAAATGTTTATACCTGCCATTAAACAAGTAGCATTCAAGGTGGCAGCAAAATTTACACAAAATAAAATATAATACAGGTAGTCCTCAACTTATGACCACAATTGAATCCAAATTTTCTGTTGCTAAATGAAAAAGTTGTTAAGTGGATTTTGGCCCATTTTATTATTATTTTTTTGCCATGATTGTTAAATGAATCACTGCAGCTGTTAGGTTAGTAACATGTTTGTTAAGTGAACCTGGTTTCCCCATTAACTTTGCTTGTCAGAAGTTTGAGAAACTTGACCCTGGGACACTGCCACCATCATAAATGTGAGCCACTTGCCAAGTATCTGAATTTTGATCAGGTGACCACAGATAGGTAGCAACAGTCATATGTGTGAAAAATGCTCCTAAGTCGCTTCAGTGCCGTTGTAAATTCGAACAGTCACTAAAGGAACTGTTGTAAACCGAGACTACCTGTACCCAAATGCAAATACCAAGTAAATAAAATCTGAGACAGAACAATGCAAAGAGGGAATTGAATGATTTTTTTTCCTTGCCATATATATAAAAAGCAATAGGGATTATTGTAACCAGATAGGTTTTCTGTGGGTGTGCATTAATGTGGGGAATGGCTGTGTAGCAGCTGAGAGTAAAAGCTTAATTCTGTGCATCTAAATATGGCCCGTGCTCACTCCCAAATAAAAAAAAAAACTCTTCCTCAAGGAATTGGGCTCTTAATGAGTCAAATGGTTTGCAGGTACTAAAGCTCTGTCATGTGAAGAAACAAGTTTCATTGAACAGCAATACCTTAAGTATGCAGGCTTGGAAGTTTATACCTACGTGCTGAGATAATGGCTTTTAATGTAGTCTCAAAATAGTCTCAGCATATTGGGCATTAATTCCAAGAACAAATGAATAAATGAAATTATATAAGATACATAACTTAGGAAAAGTCTGACAGTTTGGAACTATTCATTTTACTTATAAAAATAGTAATTTATTGCTTTAATCCAAATAGTTTATAAAATGGCTCCATTAAACAGTTGCTTTTCTTTCATTTCGTTCTCTGCAGCAATCATAAATTACCTCAAGTTTTTAATCTACAGCATATGCAGTCCAATACTAGTTATCTGTGCCTGTTCTCTGAACTGTCACCCTCTAAAGTAACTAAGAAATGTAAGCTTGTCTTTGACTTGTGTTTATTTATTGTTTATCTATTTAATTACTTGGTATCTAGGATGGATTCTGACAACTATTAAAATACTAAACTTGAAAAAAATAAGTTCACAATAAAGATCAAAATAAGATGGTGTGAAATACAGAATGAAATACTCAGATATTACATTTTAAGAAGCCAAAAGTAGGACAATTTTTTCCCCTTAACAATGAAAAAGGATCCGTCTCAGGTTAAAGATATACTTACGGTACTTGCTAGAGGTGAGATAGACAAGCATGTCTTCTTGAACTTAGCATAGATGTATATAATACTGTGTGGTAAACATTTTCAGATGCTAGATTCATGTTTGTTTGGCTTCTAGAAGTAAGCACCAGAACATGGATTTCACACACACCCCTTGCATTTAAAGCTGATGTAAGGACATTGGCAATATTTTTACATAGTCCCAAATTTTGGCAATTATATTTAAATTTGAATTTTGAGTTTGATCTTTGAAGAATATTCAAAGAAGCAGTTTTAAAAGGAGTTAGTATGATTATGGAATCTGAACATTACTAGAGCATTTATCTTTATAAACAAGGTGCCCATATTTAGGAGGAGCCAGATATCTAGTCCACATACTAACCATAGCTAGTGAAAATGTATTTCCTGACAAGGCCATTAGAGGCTCTGACAAAACTGAATCAAGGAATACTCAACTCCAGTACTATGAATTGGTCCATTTGCAACTCCATCCAAATAGATCATCTTCTGGACATAAAAGCAACTCACAGACTGTTTATTCATTTTATTTCTCATAGTCCTCATCCAATCAGTTACTGGGTTTGACCCCAATTAACATCTAGAACTTTACCTGAATCAGGTATCACAAAGATGGGTTTCACAAACATGGATATGAAACTTGGAGATCCTCCATGGTCTAAGAATAAAAGGCATGAACAAATTGTAATCGTGGGATTTCATAGCATGTCATGGGGACTAACATTTAAATTGAAGGGTCTCTTGATCTGTTGAAGCACAGAGGCTTAGTTACCAAGGCAGATCAGGTTATTCAAAAAATTGCACCATGATCAATGAATTATATATACAAAATTAAAAATCAGTAGTTTAATATATTGCCCATAATCACTAAGTACCAATGTCCAGATTGCAATTGAATGCAAAATCATTTCAGTTTCTGAATGATCTGATCAGTACATCAATCTCATTTAGAAAATCAACAGAGATATAACTAAATCACCTTCATATTAAATCTCTAAATCTCAAACCTTTTGTAATTCTTTTCCATGCAGTTGTAGCGTAGCAAACACAAATCCAACACAGGTAACAAAGTGCTTCCATGTCCATATATCCTATTCCATACTTGTGGTCATACTGGGTTTTCATTTAATCATAACATATACTTTGTAAGTAATTAAAAATGGCATTTTTGTAAAGACGATTTACAGTTATACTTTGCATAACATTCTGTATTACATGCTGTTCATGTGAGGAAAAGTTTGAGATTTAATACAATAGCTTTTGGAGCAGCTTTATGGAAAGGCACAAATAGAATGAATGCTTGTTTGAGACTAATTAGATTTAGCATAATTCAATGCCATTAAAATTGTTCTAGAGTCTCTGGGAACAAATATATTATTCCATTGATTGTACCAGTCCCACCAATGTTTGTCTTCACTTGGGTTCAGAAAAATGTCTAAGTAATACAGTTTAATAATTTTCACGGAAGGTTAAATTTTGCCAATTGTCCCTTAGCCCCATACTGCATTGCCTGCCTCCATTTAATACTTAAGGTACCTCTTCAGATCCTTTGCTCTGTTCCTACTCTGATTATTCTGTGAAAAAAAATAAAACAATTACTACAGGCTTATATTCAAATATTCAGTTTTAATGAAAGACTAATTCTAGATTTGCTATGTAACTGGTTTACTCAGTTAAATAGATGTTTGAGAAAAGGCTTACCAATGTACTAGATGTTTTTTACAAATTAGACAATGTAATAGGCAGATATTCTTTTACAAATGTATTGATTAATTGTGTTACCTAACAAACAGAACATATGTGAAGTTTTGCAGTGAGACTATCCTACATAAAACAATAGGAGAACATGGGAACTGTAACAGTCATGTATTACACACCAGTCCAAAATACTCTTGCACCCTGAAGTATTTTATTTAAAGCATTATTGCTGTTTAAAATAAAAGATCACGAACAATCATAAACATGCCACTTAGTGAGGTCAGGGAAAAAATGAGTCGTGTCATTCTAGGAATGCTGTCATTTGTTCTGAAAGTGAGTCAAATCAAGTACATAAGCCTAAAAATCGCACCACTGATATTATGAAGCTGTATGCACCATCCTACTAGAGACGTGATAAAGCTTTATGGACAGACTTCTTACATGTTTCCTTAAAATATATACCCTAAGGGATTCATTCAGTGGGAAATAGCGTACACAGGAAATGTGTGTAGAACTTGGATATAGAAACACACGCAATATGCAGAACAAATCTGAGTAATTTCAACATGCCTCAGGCAGGCCATGTGCTGCAAGTTGGAAATCTGATTTAATCCATTCATCCACAAAGCAAAAGAAAATGCTACTTGTTGGTCCTTAGCTGACATTATGAGAATATAAAGTAACAAATAGCACACATATACATAATACCTCAATACATGTACATGAAGAATCGGTATACACAGTATCTCAACAAATAGATATTGTACATTGTCCTGGTCATCCCTAGTTCACTAACCAATGTCCAAAATTGTTGAAACAATTCTTCAAAAGAAAGGGAACCAGAAATGTAACACTGCTTTTTTTTCTTTGTTAAACCTTAAATCCATTTAAAGATAGAAGGAATGTATTTAAATGGACGTCTTGCAGCTTTTCTGTATCTCTTCTACCTTTTGTACTTCATACTACATTGTTGTGGAAATACAGTTGTGGATAAACATGAATTTTTTTCTTGAATTCTAATGACCCCTACTTTAAGATAAATGACAATAGATCAGCATTACCAGCATTAATCACCAATTATATGTCAAGCAATGCTCTCACTTAAGGTTTGTCCAACATAGAGACCAAATACCAGGAGCAGAAATATAAATCCCTCCAAGGTGTTGGGTTTGGTGCATCATGACACACCAGGCCAAATTTTACAGCTTTGTTTTGTTGAAATTCTTCATCCAAAATCTGTTGAAACCATCACAGTGTAAAAATGTCAACATCTTGAAACGTGGTGATTCTGTAAACCTCTTAGAAAGTTCTGTAAAGCACTATGAAGCGATATATAAGTCTTAAATGTTTTTGCTATTGCTATCTTCATTTGATCTTAAATGCTAATATTTTTTAAAAAATAGTTACAAGTAGCCAAGTAAAAGAAAAAATATTTAGTATCATCAAATGTGAATTGGAAGAGATCATAATATTATAGCCTGCGAAATATTCACTGACAGATGGCTATGCTATCCCTATTTGAAAACCTCCAGGAGGGGAATACCACCACTGTTTCACAATTCAACAATTCTTATGAGAAAATACCTCCTAATAATCAGGAGTCTCCCTTCTTCTAATTCTAATCTATTGCTCCTTGTCCTACTCCCAATTTCAGCAGAAATCAGGTCTCTGCCATTTTGTATCATTGTCAGATCTTCGACCAGACTTTATTTTTGCCAGCTAAATATGCCCAATTCTATCTAACTACTCATTGAGCCTGGTTTCCAGAATCCTTTTTGTAGAACTCCCAAGTGTGGTCCAAGTAGTGCACTACAGGTAGTCCTTGGCTTACAATAGTTCATTTAGTGAGCATTCAAAGTTACAACAGTACTGAAAAAAGTGACTTATGAACCGCTTTCACACTTACGACTGTTGCAGCATCCACATGGTCACAAGATCAAAATTGGGATTATTATTAGGAGCTGAGATGGCGCAGTGGTAAGAATGCAGTACTGCAGACTACTTCTGATGACTGCCGGCTGCCTGAAATTTGGCAGTTTAAAACTCACCAGGCTCAAGGTTGACTCAGCCTTCCATCCTTCCGAGGTGAGTAAAATGAGGACCCAGTTTGTTAGGGGCAATATGCTGACTGTAAACTGCTTAGAGGGGGCTGGAGAGCACTGTGAAGCTGTATATAAGTCTAAGTGCTATTGCTATTAGAATACAGTAGTACAGCTCAGGATTCTTCCCGTTTATTTAGTACAGTAAAATAAGGAGTCATCGCTCATGGTTCCCGGCATGCAATAAGCAATATAATTAATCCTTTTTTCCTCACTGACAATTTCCCAGCAGTAAAATAAAATAACCTTGCCTGTATTTTCTGATCTTAGCCTCAATCCAGAAAGAGGAAGATGAAAGGACCCTAGAAGTGTCTTATGAGGATACTTCCGACATTTTCATTTATTGCATTTTTCATGCATTGTTTTATTATCATTTTCATAATCACCCACAACAACATATAGTGAATCCAGAATAAAAGAGCATAATTACATTTCTTTCCTCTTATATTTTCAATGAATGATACAGACTTTTCCATAGCATTCACTGCTGGTATTAAAGAACTCGCTAATGTTACGATAGATGTTTGAATGATTTCATCAAATGTTTCTTTTGTAATTTATTCTTCAAAATAATTCATTCTGTCAGGTTATCAATTTAATGTTAGTTTTAAAAAAAAGTAATGAAAAGATGAACTCCTTTAATCAGACAAGTCACTGACATAATATTTTACTTAGCATTAAAAGTAATTAGAAATGCTATCCTTATTTAACTCATGTGTCTTTAAACATAGCTTCACAGCAAAATCCACTGGCAAGTTTCAGACACCAACCTACTAATAATTGCAATCAATATTTTAATATAGTCCTCTACTTAGGACCACAATTGACCTCAAAATTTCCATTGCTAAGCAAAACAGTTGTTAAGTGAGTTTTGTCCCATTTTACAACCTTTTTTGCCACAGTTTAAGTGAATAGCAATGGCACTTAGACTTATATACCACTTCATAATGCTTTACAGCACTCTCTAAGTGATTTATGGAGTCAGCCTCTTGCCCCCCACAATCTGGGTCCTCATTTTACCCATCGAAAGGATGGAAGGTTGAGTCAACCTTGAGCCAGTCAGAATCAAACTGCTGGGCATGAGCAATGAGTTAGCCTGCAATACCTCTTTTTAACCACTGCACCACCATGGCTCCTTGTGGAATCATTACAGTTAAGTTAGCAACACAGTTGTTACATGAATCTGGCTTCTCCATTAACTTCTCTTGTCAGACGGTCACAAAAGGTGATGCCAGTTGCCAAGTGTCTGAATTTTTATTACATGACCATAGGGATGCTACAACAGTTTTAATTGTGAAAAACAGTCATAAGTTGAAAGTCTGTAGAGATTCTCAGTTATCTGGGTCATGGTTGTCCCAAAGTTGCTTTTTCAGGAGGCAACTGGACTTCCTTGTTTTTTTCTTTTGAAGAGATTTCGCTTCTCATCTAAGAAGCTTCTTCAGCTCTGACAGGACAGAGGGGAATGGAAGGATTTATATTCCTTGCAGGCAGCTGGTCATTTGCCTCCTTTTAGAGGGTCGTTGAAGCACTTGGAGGTTTATCTGTGTCCTCACGGTTCATTCACACCATTCAAAGGGTGTTCAGGAATGGTGTGGGAGTAGGAATGGATTTCCAGAGGAAAAATTGCAGATTATAGGAACCAGGAGCACTACTCGGGTGACCCTGAGGACACAGATAAATCTCTAAGTGCTTCAACGACCCACTAAAAGGATGCAAATGACCAGCTGTCTGCAAGGAATATAAATCCTTCCATTCCCTGCTATCCTGTCAGAGCTGAAGAAGCTTCTTGGATGAGAAGTGAAACATCTTCAAAGAAAAAACAAGAAAGTCCCATTGCCTCCTGAAAAAGTACCTTTTGGACAGTCATAAGTTGTTTTTTTCAGTGCCATTCTAGCTTTGAATGGACACTAAACGAATGGTTGTAAGTTGAGAACTACTGGTAACAGTACCCATACTTCTGGAAACCATATAATTGAACAAGCAGATGTCTTTTACTTGTAAAATGGCTTGGCTTTTCATCATGGTGAATTACAATAATGAAAAGTTTGAGTTTATTTGAAGTTACGTGTACATTCATATGGCTTAGCATAGTAGCTATCGAATCTGCAAATCTAAACAGATTGCATTTCAAGGAAAATATGGAACAAAAACAACATGAAAATATATCCAAATTAGATCATATTCAACTCAATCAAGTTAATAAAAACTTCACTGTATGTACTCTGCTTTAAGATTTCAGTACTGCTTGTTTCCCTGTAAATTGTTATTGGATGACAGTTTTAAGTTCCATCCAAGAATTATATGCCAAGTATGAAAATATAATAAATTATAATTTGGATTTTGAAAGCTAGATCATGAGTCAACCAAAATTAAACATGTTTAAATCCTATTATCTTAATAGATGCAACAAAAAATAAATATTGACCCCTGTGCTGAATATTGTATTGCTAAGAGGACAGAAAAGAGATGATGTTTCTGGGAAGATGAGAAAAGGCATAATTGCAACGTTAATTCTATTTGTGCCTATGCCAAGAAAACCTTTTAGAAATGTAAAGGCATTCTATTTTGTAAGCGATGAAGATAATATATGCTTTTAACAATGGGCTATATGGAAAAGGAATAGCTATAGCTTTACTGTGTGATATGTGAAAAGCTGCCAACAGAGGAATATTGTATTTTCAAGTAATGATTTCAAAGTCTTAGGTTGGTGAAGTGTTCTGAGCCTTGCAAATGTTACTATCATCAGCTGTGACAAAAAGGGGATGCTAAATATATATCAAAAAGAAACTAAAGAATTCTACAGTGCATTTCTAATATAACAAACCTGGATATGTATTTATCCTTGTCAGTATCTTAGAATCAGATGGATTCCTTAATTAATGGTTCCATCATTTCACTCAAACTATGAAAGGATAATTGACTTTCAATTATCTATCCCAAAGGGGGGGAAATGTGCATCCATTTTTCACAATTCTGTGTATTGATACCCTCCAAACTCACCATCTAAAAGTGTTAAGATAAACAGCTAGGGCAGCATTTGTTGATTGAACAGCCTGCATTATGGGCCACTGCCATGTGTCTCCAGTGACACCTTTAAGTATGCCATTAAATTTGGACAAGAGAGTACACCCAAAACAAATAAATATTCACTTCTTTATCTTGAATTCTGAAAACATTTTAATTCAGGGCATTTGCTAGCAGACAGATGAAATGAGGACGATGATGTGACGGCAGGCATGAAATGTGTATAAAGAGAGCAGGCAGATTGTTTCACAAGGAAGTCATGGCAGAGGGCTGTCAGGAGATGCCTTTCCCATTGTAACTCAGCTGAGAAGGAGAACCCTATTATATGGATGACTGGGGCCAGCGATGGCATGTTGTCATTCTACCTTGTGTATGTAAGCAGGCTTAATTGCGCCTTGTCTTTTTGGGATGACTTTCCACCAACAATCTCATTATCACACATACATGTTTATTGTAGATTTCCAGGCTCTTTAATACAAACCTGGATGCAACTTAAGGGAGTGAGACAGTATTATTTTAACCGATAACATGGTCTGTTCTTGTTTTACCAAATGGAACTAACCTGTCCTTCATTTTTGCTGCCTAAAGGATAACCAGAGGCATTAAAATTTGTACCACACATAAAAAAAATGAAAAGAGGGACCAATGCAATATCAAATTAATAGTGTGGTGAAAAGGAAAATGTAAAAGTCATTTTTATTTCCTGAGATTAATATGTATAGGTGTATACCCCGGGTGTCAACCTCATGGCATCATGTTGCCGTCACGTGATGTATCATGATGTTTTTCCGCTTTACAGAGCTGGGGTGGGTGTGGCCTGCACATGTTGCATCCAGCCCGTGGGCCACTAGTTTGATGCCCCTGATGTATACTGATGCACTTGTCCTGGGATTCATATGTTACCATAGACCTTTTGTCCTGAGGTAGAAAGATGTATCATTGCATTGATGGGAAAACATAAAAATTTCATTTTTTTAAATATAATTTTTAAAATATAATTTTATAAAAATTCTCTTTAAGATCACAATGTAACACAATGTAAATTTCTACCATTTTAGCCACATTTCCCATTGGTTTATCTGTATATTGCAACCAAAATTCTTAGCCCATTTTATCAGACCTTCTTCCCTTACTGAAGGGAATAGGCAACTGGCAGTTGATCTGAATGTGTTTTACTCTAGGTTTGAGAGGAGACCATTGTCAAATATCACTATCTTTTCCATCTCAGATACAAAAACAATCAAATCTCCTACACCTGACTCCATGCCTCTGGGCCTTCCACTTCTGATGATTCTAGAAAAAGATATGCAAGAAGATCTATTTCACAGTCAAAAGAGTGGAAAAACACCAGGCCCAAACAGAGGAACTCCTTCCTGCTTGAAAGTCTGTGCTGATCAACTGGCCCCCATCTTCACCCGCATCTTTAATAAATCACTGGAGATGTATCTTCTTGCTTCCAACACTCTACTATCACTATCAGTAACACCTAATTCCCACAGCACTGTCTTATGCCTAAGGATATCTAACCATGTAGTGGGGTTGTATTACTACTATCCTGCTCATCTTTCCTACTACCTGCTCCTATTGGTATCTTATGACTATCATTTTGTTGATTGTATCTTATGATTTATGATTTATCCCTTTGTTGCTTGTATGTACACTGAGAGTTTATGCAAATTCCTTGTGTGTACAATCACACTTGGCCAATAAAGTGTTCTGTTCTGTTCTGTCCTATTCTCCCATTCTTCCTTAGTTTAAAACTTCAACAACAATTTTTATATTTTAGCAATTACATGTTCATCATTAGTGTACAAGTGTACTTCAAATTCTGTCTCACATTGCTCCATACCAGCTTTTGTCCATTTTGAATCTTTTTGATAACATAAATGGGAAAGTCATTAACAACTATATTCTTCTACTATTAATTGCTGTTTTGATTTTTCCTCTTGGTGGTTTTCCAATAATTCCCAATATGTCAACCATTTGTCTTTATCTGCTATATCTTTTCTATGGTATGCTTCTTGAGCGGAGATCTATAAGGGTGTTTTGGGGCACATCTTGGATTTATTCCATATTCTCAATATAACATACCTAATAAAACAATTTTTGAAATCCACATTAATTTTAACTTTATCATACCAAAAATGTCAATGCAATCCAAACTGTAGGTCATGATCTTCTACCTCTAAAACTCTCTTTTATTTCTCAACAACAACAGGTCCTTGGTGGTGCAGGCTGCTAAATGCCTAGCACTTAAGTTCCAGCTGCCTGCAATTATTGCAGGCTCGAATCCCACCAGGCTCAAGGTTGACTCAGCCTTCCATCCTCTCGGGGTAGGTAAATTGAGGACCCAAGATTGTTGGGGGCAATAAGCTGACTTTGTAAAAATGCTGCTTAGTAATAAGCAGGCATATACAATGGAATGAAGGCTATTGCTGAGCGCATTGGGTTGTATCCCAAAAATTGTAAGCCGCCCTGAGTCTTCGGAGAAGGGTGGCATATAAATGTAATTTAAAAAAAACATCCATTGTTTTATCCAACCTAAACAAGCAATGACATACAATTTCATATCCAATAAACTCAGTTCTCCTCTTTCCCTTGCATCTTGTAACACTTTGTATTTAACTTGTGTTTTTTCCTTGCCATATAAATTTAGATACTGTATATTTTTGCCATTGTTTAAATGGTACATCTGTTGTCAAAACAGGCATTGTCTAAAAAAACTTCCATTATTCTTAGCAAAGCATTCATTTCTATCCAGAGATTCTCCCCAATAGTGATAATTTTAATTTTTCCCATCTTAACATGTCCTTTCATTCCATGTCTTAACATAATTATGTTGAAATAATATACAAATCATATCTGTCATAGTAATACTAAAGTATTTTTTTTCTCAAGCTTAAAACCAGTTTCTCCATCATTTCTTTTTGTTTTTCTAATTTCATATTTTTGTTAACATCTATGTCTGTGCATTATACATCTTAAAAAGTGTAACATACCAAAGCCCTTCCCCATTAAATGTTTCTATGCCTTCATGCATCTTTTAAAACCAAATCATCTTCAAGTGTCCTAATTTATAAGTTTCTTTTTTAATCTTAATTCCCATTAGTCTCTTATCTTGATTTATGTCTCTATTTACTGCCTTAATAATTAAAGTGAATAAAAGTAGACATAACAGTCTTGTATTTTTTTGATCTCACAAAGTTTTATTAGTTCTCCATTTGCTTTTTGAGATGTATAAATTGATGTTATCCATTTAATTATCTCTAGATTCATATTTTCCAGAACCATAAATAAAAAAAATCTGAAATATCAAACACCTCTAAAAATATTAATGCAGCCGGTTTTTCATTTTCTTGTTCCAACATATTCTAAAATATGAAACATTTTAATATTATCTCATAATTGGCTTTTAGGTAAAAACCCACACTTATCTTCATGAATAAAATCCTATAAAATTATTTCCAAACTTTTGACAAAAATTGTACAATCATTCAATAAAAATATTAATAGCTTCTAGTTAAGATCAAATCTTCTCTAGGCATTAATACTATATTAGTCTCTTGCCAACTATCAGGACTCTTTCCCTTTTGCAAAATAATATTTATCATTTGTTGCAAAGGTGCAAAAGCTCATCCTAAAAGCATTTATAGTTGAGGCTGGAAATCCATCTGAATCAGGTATATAGATCCATTCAAATTTGTCTCCAATTCTCTGTAATCTTCAGAGAAGATTCCAGAACTCAAAGCCTTGGTGGTGCAGGCTGTTAAATGCCTAGCACTTAGTTCCAGCTGCCTGCAATTAGTGCAGGCTCGACTCCCATCAGGCTCAAGGTTGACTCAGCCTTCCATCTTCTCGGGGTAGGTAAATTGAGGACCCAAGATTGTTGGGGGCAATAAGCTGACTTTGTAAAAATGCCACTTAGTAATAAGCAGGCATATACAATAGAATGAAGGCTATTGCTAAGCACATTGGGTTGTGTCCCAAAAATTGTAAGCCGCCCTGAGTCTCCGGAGAAGGGCGGCATATAAATGTAATTTTTTAAAAAATGCAAATATTCATTTACTATTTTCCAAATTTCTTGACCTTTGTACAAAGTACTATAATATTGATGAAACACTTTTTGCATGTGTGTATTATCAAATAATTTTTTTTGTCATTTTAATATTACTTTTTCTTTTTGCAAGTTGTGTGACATTCATCTCCCCAGTTATTTTGCAAATTCAAATTTCTTTGTATACTTCATTATATTTCCATCTCTCTCAATGTTAACATGGAGAATTGCCTCTCTAAAAACTTAATTTAGTGAGTTGTAATCCTTGGGGATTTTAAAAATTCTTGCTTTTTTAACTCATTCAAAATCATCTTGCCTTTTCTTTTTAAATTCACTCTTACATTGCATAAAATATCCTCTTGCAAAAGCTTTATTTGCATCCCAAACCATCCTTACTTCTGTGCCTTTATTAAGATTGTGTGTGTGTGTTTTTTAATCCTTTATCCTCTTTGTACAATTCTCCATCACCATTTCTTTTTGTGACAGCATCACATTTAATCTCCAATAAAAAATCCATTTTCCTTTTAAAAGTTAAAATCACTGGACTCATAATGTTCCATTTTATAAACATTATTAGCTGAGGTCTTAGAAATCCAAATTATAGCTATTCTTGAAAAAGATTTATGTCTTTCAGAAAAATAAGTATTAAAAATATTCTATTGAATTGCCATTTTTATATCTCTATGCATCAACAAGCTCCAAATTATCCATTAATTTTTTTAAAATGGTAAATTACTATGTGTATTTTAATATTCTTCTCAGAAGTTCTATCTTTTTGTGGAAAAAAAACTTCCAATCACCAGAAAACATCAATTTTCATACGTAATATCCAACAATTTATCCATAATTCCTTTATAAAATGGTTTATTTTTCCTTCATTTGGGGCATAAATTCCCAATATCCTATTCTCTCCTGTAGATTAGCTTCTACCCAATATATCTGACATAATCATCAGTCAATAAAAGTTTTGTATATAATTGGAGATTTATATATAAAATAACCTCTTTTTCAACCCTAATAAGATAAATTCTTTTCTTAGATTTTTGTGACTTAAATATTTTATATATTTTGTTCTAGTATGCATTTCTTGTACATAAATCACTTTAAGATTTTCAGATATTTTTTCCTCTTTTGGCTGCATTTGCCCCATTTATATTTCACATTAAGTATTTATAATCCATCACTAAGCCAATATTTTGGAAAAAATCAATATCTATAGCAACCAACATGGAATCCTCTTCAGTGTCTTCTATCTGTTGTAGCATTTGTTTTGGTCTCATCTGTCATTGCCAATTCTATTTGTGTTTCCTCCAGATCTTCTTTACATTTTTTCCAAAATATTTCTTACTTTTGCACACAGTTCAATCTAAATCTCTGTTTAAAACCCATCACTTCAACTTATCCCATCTAAATTGAATTTTCTTCAGTTTAAGTTTGTCAGCTAAAAAATATTCATTTTTCTTTTGTGTATTATTCTAATTGGAATTTCCTTTATATTATCAATCTTCAATCTACTATTAAAATGTTGCTCTAAAACATGGTCTCTTGTCTTCTTCCTATCAGTTGCTCTACGATTCTTAAATCTTCTTAAGTTCTTCTTTCCCATCTTTTTTATTCTGCAGATTCTCAACCTAAGAACTTCAGGCCCAATTACATTAGCTCCCCGTAATTACATTCTTATAGTTTAGCTCGGGGCTGTCAAACTCATGGGCCAGATGCATCATGTACTGGCCACGCCCACACCCAGTTTAGTGAAGGGGGAGAAATTACAATACGTCACTTGACAGTGCTGCAACGACGCGAGTTTGACATCCCTGGTTTAGCTGATATTATCTTTATAAAATCCATCAGTTATCTAGTATGCTTAAAAATAAACAGTGAGCATTCCCACAAATATCCTGTTTGTTAATCTAATTACTTTGACTATTTTCCAAGGAATTTCCATCCCTCCCACCATTTCTTACCCCTTTTTCCTTCCTTCCTTCCTCACAGTTCATCCCATTTCCTCCTTCCATCTCTTCCTTCCACCTTTCCTTTGTTTCCTGTATCCTTCTTTCCTTTCTTGTCACTTTTCTTCCTTTCCTCTTTCACTCTATGTCATTTAGTTATTATCTTCCCTCCCTAAGGGCCCTGGATTTTGGACATATTCTGTAAATTAGCCCATTTGAGGTACCATGGTTCAAAAATTGTTGCCCTCTTATGCAACATTTAAATACATACCTAATTTTAAATTCCTACAATGTGAAGAGTGCTGGTCATATGTAAGCATTTTATGTTCTGTGCCACAGGTGCTTGTTGGTGTATCAGCTCATAGGGAATTCTGGAAATCGCAAGCCAGTGCATCTGGAGATTTATAGGTTGGAGAGGGGCGAAATATTTGCACACAATTAGTTTTTAAAAATGCTTAAAATTAGGGTGTTATCTTCTCTCCACATTACAAACAGAGTTCACTTGGCATGACAATTCATAGTGAGAACAGTGACTTCTTAGAAAGCTTGGAAGAAAAGTGAAAGTGATAGAAAGATAGCATAGCAATTATCTAGATTTTTTTAAAAATCAATTGCATGTTAAAACAAAACGTTGAGTTCTCCTTCCTTCCATCTGCCAACTTTATTAAATGTCACTGAATAAGCCTTTCAGATATAGCACTAGCACACTTAGGCTCCAAACACAGTATACTGCAGGTTCTATTTTCTTAAATTACTCTGCCACTGATCATATCTATACAGCATTATGTAGAAATTAAACTAGCTATAATATATATCTATAATAACTTTCTTTGCCAATCTGTGCCCCATGTATGACCCTGCTCTCAAAAGCCAGGAGAATGTACAGATGACTTACTGTTACTATACAACTATTACTATACAACTGTTTCTTCTAAGTTTAACAACATTTTCCAGTTGTTTAAAAGTGTAATACACATACACATACAAACACAATATTTTTGTCTAATATTTCTTGATTATTATTACAAGATTGAACAATATCCACAATGATTTAGGAATATTTTTTTTGAAAAACTTTATTAGCTTTTAATAATTAATTATCGCCACAGGTTGTTTTGAATACAATATTTTTAATGTTTTAATGGTTTATGTTGGTGTGTCCAACAGTTTGTGTTTGATGTGGGGTTTGTGTGTGTGTGTGTGTGTTTTAATGGTGATTTAGGAATATTATTATTGTTGGTCACACAGTCCACCAGATGTTTAGACTGGATTTAGCATTTTATCCATCTATTGAGTCCTTCCCAAAGATTCCCTAGGATAGGCAGATGTTGTTTGATGGTGTTAAGGTATCATCACAGGATGAGGGCTGCATCAGGGTTGTGTTTGACCTTGGGGGGGCAGGTGGCCATGGCCAGGATGGGCATGGCAAGCTCGAAGTCACTCATGTTGGGGGAACCTGTGGTGGCCCTGGCAGGGCTTGGAGATCCATTGTCTCCCTTCCTTCCTTCCTTCTTTCCTTCTTCCTTCTTTTCTTTTTCCTTCCCTCTTCATTCTCCTTTCTTCTTCAGAGGCATGGCAGGCTGGTCCTTTGATGTTTCCAGGGCCCGCGGGCCTTGAGTTTGACACCCCTGCTGTAGCCCATTTGTCACTAGGTATCCATGATCTCCAACATGTACCCTGGTCCTTGTTCACCAATTGGTATGGATTTCTGTAATTTACAACTCACCATATTTGTGTGGCTGATATGATGAAACCTGTCCAGTATTGTTGAATCTCTGGGCATACCTGTTCTTTGCTCCTCAGAACAACCCCCCCCAACTATGTCAAGGTAATGCGTCACTGTGGGTTGTTGTTACACAGTATGAAGTCACAGCTGCCAGTTCTTTAGCTGGTGTTGGCCTTCATCACATTCATTTTCCTCAAGAACCTATGGTTTCATAAATATTGGCATAGTGTATGTGCAAATCCAAGTAGCGTGACTGATAGATTTTTAAGTGTTATCCAAGATTTGGGGATATGGTACCCAGTGTGCTAATTACCACTGGAACCACCATGGTTGGTTTATGCCATAATCTTAACATTTTGATTTTCAGATCAAGATACTTTGTGATTATTTCCAATTCCTTGTCTTCTATTATATTATAGCAACAGCACTTATATATTACCCTATAGTGCGTCACATGGTTTACAGAGTCAGCATATTCTCCCAACAATCTGGATCCTCATTTTAAGGAACCCGGAAGAATGGAAGGCTGGTCAGGACCAAATTCCTGGCAGTGAGCAGAGTTAACCTGCAATGCTGCCACAGCTCTTCTATTTCTATTTATAGGTATTTTGTTATCTTCTCCAGTTCTTTCTCTTCTATTCTGCTGTCTCCAGGCACTGACATATCCACTATCCAGATTTTTTTGTCTTTCTTATCAACAATTGTTAAGTCTGGAGTGTTATGTGGCAGGTGCCTGTCTGTTTGAATTCTAAAGTCCCAGAGCAATTTAATTTCTTTATTTTCGATGACTCTGTATTTTATGGTGCAGGCAAATGATATTTCTTGCAGATCTTCCAATGCACAATTGTTGCTACTTTGTCATGCCGTTGCTTGTAGTCAGTTTGTGGTATCTTCTTGCAGCAACAGCTTACCAGGTAGTCTACTGTTTCTTCAGCTTCTTTGCATAGGCAGCACTTACTGTCTGTTGCTGTCTTCTCAAAACTGATTTTGTATACATTTGTCCTTAAGGTTTGGTCCTGTGCAGCCAGAATTAATCCCTCAGCCTTTTTCCTTCAACTTTCCTGCTCTTAGCCATTGCCATGTCTTGTTATTATCTGCTTTCCCTACTATTTTTTTTAATGTACTGGCCATGTAGTGCTCTCTCTTCTCATTAATCCATTCTATTCTTCATGTGGTCTTTCTTGTTTCAGTTTGGTCTCTCCAGTAGTCAGTAAGTTTTCCAGGCATACTAACTTGTGCATCTTGTTTTGTCCTTCAGATATTTTTCCAAAGCTCTTTTTTCTTCTTCAGCCATTTGATGTACTTGCAACATTCCACGCCCACCTAGTTGCCTTGGTAGGTAGAGTCTGTCAATGTCACTGCAAGGATGAAGGGCATAATTCATGGTCATTATTTTTTGGGTCTTCCTATCCATTGCTTTTAGTTGTGTTTGAGTCCAGTCCCCTATTCCTGCTTGTATCCAATGACTGGAATTGCCTAGTAGTATTAATTGTTGTTGTTGTTATTATCTCAGCTGTAGAATAAAGCAGTGACACAAATAGTTCAAGTGAACCGCAACACCTCTGTGGACAGTCTTCTCTGAAATGACAGTCCTGAAATACAATTATCAGTGTGATCTGCTTAAGAATTCATCATCAGTTCCTGCCTTCTGAAGACTAAAAAAGAAAAAAGATGTACAAAGAAGAAGAGGTGATAAGAAGGCATCATTTTCTTCTAGCCTCATAACTGTAAATTGAAGAAAATTATTTTCTTTGCCTGCAGCTCATTGGCATAGAGGCAGCATTATATTATAATTTCATAAGTATAAATCCTTTGAATAAATTTTAGAATAACTGAATTAGAAATGCAAGTAAAGTATCTAAAAAAAACCTAACTGTTCCAGGCAAAAAGAATGGATGGTAGTACAAGTATTGGAAGGAAGTTTCGTTTGTCAGCTGTCACAGAAAGTTAGATCGAAGCTCTGCAATCTAACCTGATTTCAGTGAGTTAGATTTGAAAGACAAATGTTCACTACAACTACAGCAGCCAAATATACTCCAATATGCAACCTCTTTTCACAGAACACTATTGCTTCCCTGGAAATAGCAGGCTTGAGGCTTTTAATTATCTGGTACATTGCAATTCTATACATGTGACTTTGTGGTAAATAAAACTGAGTTTAGTGATAATTGAACTCAGATAGATGAATACATGGATTAAACCCAGAGGGATGGCCTTAATGTTGCAGCCTTAATTGTTGTTATGAAGATATGATGCTTAAAAAATAGCTCCTCTGACCAGACTTCAGTTGGATAGCAGAAGACATATTGAAATGGTGTTTTTAGTAGATAGTTGATGGATAGTTGTTTTGTTTCATATTTATTTAATTTACTTACTGAGCCCCAGTCAGATGGAGGGATGATTCATAAACATCTTGCACTACTAACTCAACAGTAAGACAGTATATATTTGTGTTTGCCTGACATTCCTTTTAAAATCACTTTTGGGTCAAGAAATTAATCCACGTGCAAAGGCAACAGACATGTTCGATGTTAGCTGTCACACAGATCATATAGGCAATTTGTGGCATACATGTTGCAGACTTAAATCTATGAAGCTTCAATTGTTACTCTGCACATACTACAATAGTCTCCTTTGGCTTTCCCACAGATCTGTAAATAATAATAATAAAAAAAGTAAATAACATTGCAATACATGAAAGTAGGCAGCAGAGGGCGACTAACCAATAACCTTGTCAACCAAAAGGACTGTGACCACCAGAAGGAAGGATGAATAAATTAAGTTTGGCTGAGGAACGACATCCTCAACAGCCAAAGGACAGCTGGATTCCCATTGTGGAGAATAAGTATATATCTATGAGTCTAATATGGGATATCCAGTTGCTCGTCATGAAATAAAGGAGATCCAGTTGCTCCATAATGAAAGAGGAGAGACAGATAAATAAAATAGTAGGGAGACAGAGAGACTTCAGTGTTGTAAGAACAACTGTTGATCAGTCTATGACAGCTCTGAAAACCTAAAACCTGAGGACTGTAGCAAGGATTAACTAAAAAAGCCTACTGTGGAAAGTAATTGTGCTGTAAGATGCTTTTGAACATTTTGCATCACCATGTTAAATTATAGAACAGAAGCATGCCAAGCATTGTGATTTAACCTCTTAGTGGAAGAGTATTCCCTGTTATGTCAACTGTGTTGTTCCCTTTGCAGAGATGCACAGGGTTCCATAACTTACGAATTCTTTATATTCTTTACTGTGGGATTGTCAAGGCTTTTAAAGAAGGGGTGTATTTAGTATCAGCACTCATTCTTCATACCCAAAATCCATCTCTAGTAGCTTTTATTTTGATTTTTCTCTACTCCAGACAAATAACTCAAATGGAAATTAGCATGGTCCAATCCCAGTGTTTAAAATAGCTGGAGTCCAGGTGTTTTAAAGAAAAACAAGATCTGTGTAAAAGTAAAAATTTAAAAGTAAAAAAAGGATTCGGTGTCATGCCTAAATATTGATTCTTCTACATTAAGAATTAGCTTTTTTCTATATATTTGTCAATAAGTTACTGAGCTCTGCCCCTAATTATCCCTATATAATAACAAGTCGTGTAAGTTTCATAATCTGCCACGTCACTGCTTTCCTGTTAATTTCTCTCCATTTATACAGGTACAACAATTACAACAATTACTTATTTCTACATAGAGCAAATAATTTAACAACCGGTTTTCCCAGGGTCAGTTTGGCTGTTGTGGGAGGTGGGCCCATCCCTGTCCTCCAGCTCTGCTGCACATGCAGCATGAGCTTCTCATGATGGCCAACCTGACCCTGGGCGAACCAGTTGTTAAATCCCGCCCCCCACTATCAAAGTGGATCCTGGGCACTGTGCTGTAATGGAGAAACAGGCAATGGAGCAGCTGGAAGGAGGGAAGGAGGAGGAGCATGGAGAAGAAAGAGGGAAAGAGGCCTACTCCTTTCCGCACACCGGCCGCTCCATTGCAATGCAGCACCCAGGATCCATTTTGATAGCAGTGGGTGGGTAATTTAACAACTGGTTCACTTGAACCAGTGTGAACTAGCTGAATGCCACCACTAACATAGAGCTTATTTCTATCTGAGGGATATTCAAGGTTTGAGTATCATTTCCTGCCTCATGCCGGAAAGACAGAGTACTGGTAGTCCTCAGCTTATGACCACAATTAAGCCCAAAATTGCTGTTGTTAAGTGAGACATGGCATTTCTTGCCACAGTTGTTAAGTGAATCACTGCAGTCGTTAAATTAGTAATGCGATTGTTGCAAAAAGGGATCACATGACTTTGGAACACAGCAATGGTCATAAGTATGAACCAGTTGCCAAGGAACCGAATTTTGATCACATGAGCATAGAAATGCTACAGAAGTTCATAACTGTGAAAAACAGTCATAAGTCACTTTTTTCAGTGCCATTATAACTTTGAACAGTCATTAAATGAACTGTTGTAAATGAAGGACTACCTGTAATCAGAGAAAAAGATGGGTAAAGGCTGGAATTGAGTTAGAAATTGAAAAAAGATTCTTTCAGTTCAGGTTGCCATTACATCCAGAAAGATATCATATATCTGCATGAATATTTTTATGGTTAACATTTCTTAGAATATATGAAATGTTTTGAAATCAGGACTAAGACCACATTGGTTGTCCTTAAAACCTTAAGCATGAAATGTTGGTAGTCCAATTGATTACATTCATATTCCTCTTTACAGCTACTCTAAGCCTACCTTGTCCATTTGCATAATAAACATGGGATTTTAAAGTTCAAAATTATCTTCCCATTTTAAGAATAAAATGAATGGAAAGAAGGCATAGGTTATTCAGTCTTCTCCTTTGCTGCTTTCTTGGAACAAACCATATATCATAAAGGCAGGAGGCAATTTGCAAGATGGAAAAAGGAGCTACTTCCTGTTGACAACATGGCAAAAAGTCATCGCCTTTTGACTTGGCTTTTGCTTGTATGCACGGATTTGAATGTGCACGGAAACATAACATACTTACTCATACTCCTGAGTTCATGTAGCTCAACTCATAGCTGTGGCAGCTGATTCCTTTTCTATGCTATAATTAAAGATTTCTCAAATGGGTAGGGAAACCATCAACCCTCCTGTCTCTGGCATCCAGGGCAGAAGTGCAGATTCTATTAAGAGGTGTATCCTTTCTGCAGACGCGTTTGTGATTCACAATTGTGTATTGCCTTCTTTGTTGTGGTTGTCAGTTTTTTTCATCAATTTAATTAGATACAATTTGTCTCAGCATTTCAAATGCAGCATTTGTTTACCTACTCATCAAGGCCGACACAGGCCAATTAGTGTAGTGTAATTGTTTAACCTAGTCAGGGTGATCCCGTACTGGATAGTGTGTGCTATTACTTGAAAAATGGAGGTGGGTGGGGGAGTGGGTGGGGACATGCAAAAAAAAAGGGAACAAGCATCAATAGGTTTTTCTGTGCTATGAGATTCTTAAGATTCGCTTACATCCTGAATTACACAGCCAGCTGATAGGCGATCAACCCTTCGCTGTGCGTTCATTGTTCTCACAATCATGGTACGATCAGTTTCCCAAGCACATTCTTCAGCTTTATTATAACCAAAGTATTGTACTGGTATTGTCATTGGAATACCCCAGAAGGCAAAACTTTATTGGCAGCTGTAAAGATAAGTGGTCCAAGATATGGTATTACAATAGTAAAAAAATACAATATTTAGTCAAGGCATGAGAGATCAGATGATTTATTTGTGAGTCCGTCTTCCACGCTGGCATACTTTAGAATTACAACTTATAACTATCAGTGCAAGTCAGCCTTATTTATACAGTGTTGGATGTTTAAATAATGTAGCCCTGATCTACTAGTGCTTGGGAGGGTGGTTTTTTTTAGCTATATCTTAACTCCTTCTAGTCTCATTCCCATCCATTTCTAATCTACTAGTTTTCTTTTTCTTCTATATTCTTCAGAATCCAGCTGTACATTGTTATCTCATAGCACACATATGAGAATGATGTCTATATTATAATCAAAGAACAGCAATGTAAAATATTTACAAAAACTAAAAAGCCCAATCATATATTACATAAGAGAGCAGAATGAAGACAATATAAAATCATTCATAATAACTAGCAAGACTTTTTTTAAAAAAATCTGTTGTAAATCTACTTTCTAATAGGTTGGTCATCTCCATATATTATTTTACTAACTCTCTTGGTTCATAATATAGTTCAGAATCTGATAAAATAATTAGTTGTGTCTTTGAGAAGGAGATCTAGATCACCTGTTTCACAATTGTGTTTTTTGTGATATTCTTTAAAGGCCAGCGGCCTCAACAAAGGTTTATTCTACTTAGATGAGATTTTACATCCAGCTTCACTAGCTTTCACCTGCTTTCTTTTTCCATCTAATCTATATAAAACTAAGCTCCACCGTGAAATGGATCAACAACAACAAAAAGCATAGGATAAATAGTAATATCCAATATTGTCCTCTAAGCATATGACCCAAATGAATTTCTGTTTTCTTCATCACTTCATGTAAAATAAATCCAATGCAGCCATTCTGTCAGAAAATAATTGAAATATGTACCTCCAGAATAGTTGCTGAATACACGGAATGCATCCTGAGAGCTGCTGATTAGCTATTGTAAGTAACTTCTCCTTGCTGAGTAAGCAAAGATTGTAGAAGACTATAAGGCAACCCGTTTCCAAGGAGACTTACAATATACAGACTGAGCAGGGAAAGCAAACATACTGGCAATGGAATTAACAAAACTTTTACAAAATTTTGCTTTGTGTCAGGAATTTTTTTAACTCAGCTAATAGAACACCCTGAGCAGGGATCAAGTGGAAATAAAATCCTTGGATGGGAAGTGCCTTAAGTAGCACCAATGAACAGATTGCAAACAGCGCTTGTAATATTTTGTGTTCCCGTCTGAAAACAATTTGGCATATACTTTCAGCAAGTGTTAACTTGTAGCAGTGTTTGAAGAAAAAGTGAGCAAATCAGATCAGCATTTGACCACATTCCAACTCCTAGAAGAGGATGACAATTTATTAATTCAAAGCCAACGCTACAACAGAAGCTGACAACACTTTCTATGAAGAAGAAAAGGCAGAAGCAAGCCCTATTTAGTGACAACCAGAGCAACATATAGAAACAAGGGATACAAGGGGTAGGAGTTATTACAGAGTGAGAAACAGTTTTCATAAAATATCCTCACAAACAGGTTCCGAATCTTCCTGGGAAGAAGAGCGAATAAAATGTATTATGTTTATAGAGATTCTCAGTTATCCAGGTCATGGATGTCTCAAATGAGCTTTTTCAAAAGACAACTGGATTCCTGGATGAGAGAAGCAAAACGTCTTCAAGGAAAACAAAGTCCAATCGCCTTTTGAAAAAGCACCTTTGAAATAAAGTTATTATATTAGTGTGCTGTATAAGTCTATTATGTTATTACTAGAAATATGAAAAAAGATGCTTAATGGAATGATGAAACAAAAGCAGCTCAGGATGGTTTTTAAAAAGGTCTTTCTGTGTAAAAGACCTTTCTGGGGGGGGCGGTGGGGCCCCGGAGGTCAGGGTGGGAGCAACGATTTACAGGGTGGTTGGATTCGGCAGGCGATGACGAGGCACGGGGCCAGATCAAGTTAAGGGAGCACGCCCCTGATGTCTTTATGCGGTGGCATGCTCCGACCCCAATGCCTCTTCCCAATGCCCTGGGGACCCAGGATCTAGGCCCCCTGGACTCCGGCTGGTGTACTTTAATGCCAGGTCCGTGGCTAATAAGGCTACCCTCCTCTGTGAGGTAATCGAGGAGGAGGCCGCGCATCTGGCCTGTATCACTGAGACCTGGGTGGGCCCAGAGGGGGGAGTCCCTCTAGTTGATCTATGCCCCCCAGGTTTTCGGGTGTTGCACTGGCCAAGAGCCCAGGGAAGGGATGTGGGGGGTGGCTGTTGTTATTTGAGAAGCCCTGATTCCAAGGGAGGTCCCTGTTCCGGAGATAGGCAGGTGTGAAGCCCTCCTTTTGAGATGCGGGTCTGAGAGTCAGATGGGCCTGCTGCTCACATACATTTCCCCCAGCTGTGTGGCAGCTGCCCTGCCTGGGCTGCTTGAAGCCATCTCGGGTTTGGCGGTGGAGTTTCCAGGACTTATCGTTCTGGGTGACTTCAACTTGCCCTCTCTCGGGGTGGCGTCGGCTTTGGCCCAGGAATTCATGGCCTCCATGGCGGCCATGGATCTGACTCAGGTGATTGATGGCCTGACTCACGAGGGGGGCAACATGCTCGACCTGGTTTTGTCTCGAGCAGTGGCGTAATGATCTGGGGAGTGGTGATCTTATTATCCACCCCGTTCCATGGTCAGATCATTATCTCCTACGGCTGGCTTTTCGATAAGCTGCCCCACACTGCTGGGATGAGGAGCCTCTTAGGTGGTTCCACCCCAGGCCTGATGGACCGGAGAGGTTGCAGGCAGAACTGGGGTCTTTTCCTACATCCCTGGTCCACAGCTCTGCTGAGACCCTGGCGGCGCCAGCAGCGGGCGGGGGCCTCTACAGAGTTGTCCCCATCCCCTTACCGTCGCAGATCCCGTGTGGCTCCCTGGTATACCGAGGAGCTCCGGGAGATGAAGCGATGGAGAAGGGTCTAGAGAGCAGGTGGAGGTCGACCCGCTCGAGTCTGACCGAGCCCAGTGGAGAGCCTATATCAGGACCTATCTGGTAGCTGTGGCGAGAAGGGTCTATTTCTCCGCTCTCATAGCATCCCAGGAAACCACCCAGCCACCCTGTTTGGGGTCGCCCGCTCCCTCCTTCATCTGGGGGTCGTGGCGGATCCCTTGTGGGGCCGAGCTGAGGAATTTGGTCAGTTCCTGCAGGATAAGATCGCTCGGATTCAGGGGGGTTGAACACCAATTTGCCGTGGTCTGATGCCGAGGGTGCAAGTGGTCTAGCTAATGTAATCTGGACTGAGTTCAATCCTGTTTCTGAGGATGAAGTGGACAGGATTATGCAACGACTGAGTTTCACCACATGTTTGTTGGACCCATGCCCTTCCTGGTTGGTCTATGCCTCCAGGGAGGTGACATCGGCTGGCTCGGGCAGTGGTCAGCGCTTCTCTGGGGAAGGTACCTTTCCGCTGCCTTGAAGGAGGCGGTGGTGAGGCCTCTCCTGAAGAAGCCTGCCCTGGACCCAGCCGAATTGAACAACTTTCGTCGGTCTCCAACCTTCGCTTCTAGCGAAGGTTGTCGAGAGTGTGGTGGCTCAGCAATTTCCACTTTTCCTGGAGGAAGCAGACTACCTGGATCCGTACCAATCGGGCTTTCGACCCGGGTATAGCACGGAGCGGCATTGGTGCACTGATGGATGATCTCCTGAGGGCTCGGGACAGGGTTTTTTCCTCTGTCCTGGTCCTGTTAGATCTCTCAGCAGCTTTCGATACCATCGACCATGGTATCTTATTGCGGCGTCTCGGGGGGTTGGGAGTGGGAGGCACTGTATTGCAGTGGTTTGCCTCCTTCCTCTCAGGATGCTCGCAATCGGTGTTGGCAGGGGGGCAGAGGTCAACTCCAAGGGCTCTCACTTGTAGGGTCCCTCAGGGGTCGGTCCTCTCACCCCTCCTGTTCAACATCTATATGAAACCGCTGGGTGAGATCATCCGTGGCTTTGGGGTGAAGTATCATACGCTGATGGTACACAGTTGTACATCTCCACCCCAGGCCAGTGATGCCCTCTCCGTGATGTCCCGCTGTTTGGATGCGGTACGGATCTGGATGGACAGTAACATGCTTCGGCTCAATCCTGCTAAGACAGAGTAGCTGTGCGTACAGACATCTCGGCCCAGTCAAGAGATTCCATCTTTCGTCATGGGGGAAGAGGTGTTACTCCCCATGGACAGGGCACGGAATCTGGGGGTCCTCCTGGACTCACGGCTCAGGTTGGAGGAGCAGGTGGGAGCCGTGGCCAGGGGGGCCTTTGCCCAGGTCCGGCTGGTTCACCAGTTATGCCCATATCTGGATCGAGATGCCCTGCGCATGGTCACTCAGGCACTTGTCACCTCGCGGCTCGACTACTGCAACGCTCTCTATCTAGGACTGCCCTTGCATACCATCCGGAGGCTTCAACTGGTGCAAAATGCTGCCGCGCGGGTTGTGATGGGAGTTTCCCAGTTCTCCCATGTTACGCCCCTCCTGCGTGGCTTGCATTGGTTGCCGGTTGCCCTCTGAAAGAGATTCAAGGTTTTGGTATTGACATTCAAAGTCCTACGAGACATGGGTCCGGGCTTTCTACAGGAACGTCTACTGCCAGCATCAAATACCAACCGCCCTGTACGAGCTCACAGGCAGGGGCTCCTTGGCGTGCCGTCTGCGACTCAATGTCACTTGGTGGTGACGCGGGGGAGGGCCTATTCTCTGGTGGCTCCCGCCCTATGGAACCAACTATCTCTGGGGCTCCGCCTGGCCCCTGACCTCCGCACCTTCTGCCACGACTTGAAAACTTGGCTATTTGAGCAGGCTGCGCTGTGCTGACTCCTCTTGGGGGGGGTTGTTTTATAATTTGTTTTAGTAATTTGGCTTGTGGGTTTAATTCTATTTTAGGTAATTATTTATTGTATTGGTTTTAACTGTGAGCCGCCCCGAGTCCATTCGGGAGAGGGGCGGCATACAAGTCAAATAAATAAATAAATAAATAAAATAAAAATGGTGAGAAAAAAATATAAAGTAAATGCAGAGGAAAATTTGGTCACAAAGAATAAGATCAAAGAGAAAAACAAAGGATGAGGATTTTGATGGAATCCATCAGATTCCAAAATCAATCAGAGTGATTTTGATCAAATAAATTGCTTCACCTGCTTAAGTGAAGAACACTAAGCAAAAAGCCCCCAGAAGTGTGAAATGAATTGAAAATCAAAGCAAAGAAATTATCTGGGACAACAGGTGAAAAAATTGGAACAAGAAGTAAAGAACGTTAAAAGGAGCATTTTAGAGGTTTCAGTGAGAATGATAGCGATTTTATGAAGTGGAATTGAAGCGAATTGCATAAAGCTAAAGGGGAAAAAAGGATGAGATAGAAGTTAAAAATGTGGGGAGCATTTTGGCAAATAGTAAAACTGCAGACATAGATTGGGGTCAAGGTCAATCTCTGTCATTCTATGACAAAATGTGAAATTGCAATAAAAAAGGTAGAACTTTATTCATTCCTTATAACTTCCATTAAAAAAATCCACAAATATGTCAGACATAGGATGGCTAATTACTCATTGCAAAAAAAAAGGAGCAAAAAAGATTTTCATTTCTATATACGCTGATTTATATCTGTATAAAGGCACAAGTTTAGAAAGAAGCTATAATTTAAATAAAAATGCGAGAAATTATAATTTAAATAAAAATGTGGAATAGAATGTCAGTGCTTTGTTTGCCTGTTCAGTTTGCTAAGCATTTAAAATCAACTTCAAAATCTTTTGGTTTTTTTTTTTAATAGTTCACTTTCTCTAAAGCAGACTAGGAATGAGCAACCCTTCAAACAGAAGATGCTTTCATGTAAGGATCTGGCCTCTGAAAACCTTGCAAATAACAAACATCTCAGTAAGACAAGACACATGCCAAACAATGAGATCATGAAGCTTATCAGATTCCAGAGTAAGCTCTTAATTGTATATATAGGATAATTATCCTAACAGGAGGCAAGTTGTGAATTTAAAATCCAAACACACGCATCCCTTTATTTTTTGTAACCCATAGAACTACACTGATCGGATTCCTGAATTTTGATTATGTGAATACCAAAATTGGGGGAAGGATGGAAATCACTAAAACTGGCTCAAAACTTCCACCCCCGTGCCAAATATCCCGACTGGTGTTCACCATTTCACCATTTATCTCAGTGTCTATGTCCTCATCTTCATAACAATTGTGTCTCCTGCACAATAAAAAGACTTATTTATTCCTAAAATAAAGTACCTAATACAAAATTTAGATTACTGCCAAAAATTAGATTGCTGCTGCCATCATGAATCATGCCCAACAGTCTAGGGGAGCTGATATGTGGAGTTCTGAGGAAGAATCTTCCAAGAGTAATATCCCATAATTGTAATATTTGGAGGCAATGAAATGTTGTGCCTAGGCTGAACAGATGTGGTACAAGAAAAAAATGCTTGACTGGCACCTGGCAGATAAGGAAGCTTAGTTATATAATTAAACACTAGACCATTGCATGGATAAAAGCTTTTCTGCAGATCTATTTGGTGCAAGCCAAGAAAATCTGTTGATTTTCTCACCAGCACAAGGCAATCTGGCCATTTTAGTTTCCTTGGGCCCAATGCAAATGTAGGACTTATTATTTATCATAGTGCTGCCACACACAGTAAAAATGAAAAGCGTTTTTAAATGAAATGAAAATCAGACAAGGGAAGAAATGCCTTTTCTTCTCCCCATCCCTCTTTTTCTTTCTTCTTTAAAAATCATATCGATGTTGTGATTAACTTGCATTTTAGAGCGTAGCTGACGTGACACTCAGGCAAATTAATCCTATTATGCAAAATCTAGTTCACAAGTGGTTTTGCTTCTTTCTCTCGTTGTCCCTCAATACCCCCCTTTTTTTCAAAATTATGTCAATTTTGCCATAAATTGGAAAGACCATGTCAGCTTCCTGTATTGCAAGTCAACACTACACAGTGCCGTACTGTATATCCATATTCCTTTAATGCAGAATGATACGAATTTTAACTTGATGGCACAAATAAGGAGTCACAACTTTTATGCTGATGTTTCTGTTTGCATACAGCTTATGAGAATTACCTGTAAATTTTGCATTCATTTTAATTCTTTTTTTATATCATACCTACCAATGAGATTAAAAGACATTAAAAGAATTCAGCACCAGGCAAAACAAAATAAATCGCCATTAGCTGGTGACTCCTTTTTGAAACCACCCCATTCAACAATTTCCTTATGAATTAAAGAGAAGATACTCTAAACTGCTTAATTATTTCTACTCTCTGGGAAAACCCATAGCATCTGCTTAATGCATCTGTTACAGACATTCTCCTTCTTGTTTCATTCTCCCTTTACTGATGTTTCCATGACTGGATTTGGCCCTTCTGTAGGTGGCCGGTGCTGAATTCTCTACATCCAGCCAAGCTGTCAAATTAAAGCCTTTTCTGCTGTGCCTTGGACAGATATGATGTGGAAGGTTAAAGCACTCTAGCCTTTGTCACCAAAATATTAGATTGCCAACATCTGTTTGCTGGACTCAACAAAGGCAGTTCATTCAGAATCATCCTCAACACAGATGTTAACTCTCTTTTTTAACAAAATGTTGATGGTTTTTAAAAAGAGGGGGGAAAGAACTGAATATGAAAAGCAGAATAACCAATAAAGCTTGGACTATTAGATCTTTGAGAGGCTTTGAATTTTTAAAAATGTTTGTCTTAATTTGTAGGCTTGAGTCTTAATTATTTCTATATATGTGTGCATGTACTGCAGCATTAGACATGTGTCAAATTGTCAGTATCCCCGTTGTGTCCACTTGCAAGCAATGGTCAGTGGGGGAAACAAGTCTTAGCTCTCTTCTTGCCTATGAGTGAAATTTTTGGCAGTTTGGAAATAAGTGTTGAGCCATAGCTGTTCTTATTATAATTTTTGCTTTTTAAAAAAATATTTTTTCTACACTTTCATATTCATTCTGTCATATGACATAGAATGTGATATAAATATAAAAGACAAAACTTATATTGATCATCAGATGTATGCAAAGAACCCAGCAATTTTGTCACCTTGACAAAAACAGCATTGTGCCATCATAATGCAACTTCCACATTTTTATAGTGGGTTTGATATCACAACACTTGCACAAAATGGACAGAACTTGAGTTGTGCTGGCACAATACTGCTTTCCTAATTTGTTCTCTCTGCACACCCTGATGACATCTCTGTTGATCCAAGTCAGGCTGATGCAAGGTTCAGGTTGATGTTTGAGACTAGATGTGCACCTAGTTATATCTGTTTACATCCGTTGGGAGACAACATTTTAATTGTGTAGTATTAAAAGATGGTGGCCAAATAATTCATCTAAGCAATTTTAGATATGTGAAAATTGTTTGATTTGCTGGAGTCAAGCAAATTGTTGTAACTTTTGAAACTGTGTTTTTGCTTAATGAGGCATTCCCCAATACATTAACAATTGCACATCACAACTTTATCTCTGGACACCATAATCCTCCACAATAGAATTACATGAAACTGTGAATTTTTCTGAAATGTCCATAAAGCGATGCTGAGATTTAATGATCTTATAAGATTTGGCACTATTTTTTCCATTTAAAGTTACTTTCATTTTAATTTAATTGGGAGGGGGTGGTTATTGAGCAAGGAATGTGCCAAAGTCCAATGGCAACTTATTGTTGACCTCTGCTTTATGCTATGTTTAGTCATTAATTATAATACTTCATATCCGCTAATACTTTAATTAGTTCCAGTTTGTGAGTTTGAAAGTTACAACAGTTTTTGCTGTAGTTGTTTTGCCCATACATATATGTGTAAGTTGTTAAGAATAATGACTAAAAAAAAGACTTAAAAAGCTCTCCAAGGAAAAGAGTCAGCTTCAGCAACCTAAACATGATAAAAAAAGAAGACCACACTTTTGATAGTTTGTTACACTCAACTAATTGTTAAGACTGTTTGAAATTTTACTACTTGAAAATAGTGAGTTGTTTACAATAACAAGTAACATCAGTAATCAGAATATCTTTTCTTGGGATACTTGTAGGAAATTATGGAAACCTACCTATAGTTCATGCAGATGTTATTCTACTTCTGGGACAAGAAACTGCACAAAAGATAAATTTGGATGTGGAGTACTGCTTGAAGTATTCCCAACTGTGGTGGAGCAAACAGGAAGAAAGATGACAGCATCCTCTAAGAAATTGGTGAGCTGGCTGACCTTCCCAAATAGTGTAAGAAACAAAGGAACAAAATAGGAGAGCTCATTAAACTGCCTGTCCAAATCTTTCATCTAGTGAAGATCCACCATTGGATTCTGGTGCCTTCTGTGAATAACAAGAACCATTCCCAACTGGATTCAATCCCACATTCTTTTGAGAGAATGACCAAAGACATGTTTTTAGGTGCCAGAGGTCTCCAAACTTGGCAATTTTAAGACTTGTGGATTTTAACTCCCAGAATTCTGGGAGCTGAAATCTACAAGTCTTAAAGTTGCCAAGTTTGGAGACCTCTGCTTTATACCAATGTTTTTCAAACTTGGCAATTGTTGGCTAGGGTAGCAACCCCCAACCTTTTTGGCTCCAGGGACCAGTTCTGTGGAGAGAGGTTCTTCTGTGGACTGGTGTGTGTGCGTGTGTGTGTGTGGTTTTGCATGCAGTATCTCACACTCGCCCAGATGGGGATTTGCCTGTTTGCCTGGACCAATTTCTGGCATGCCGCAGACTGGTTGGTTGAGCTAGGGAATATTAGGAATAGAAATCCATGCTTTATACAATAGTGCGTCAAGCAAAAGTAAGAACAAAGAGATAGCATAATGATACATAAACTCAATAATGTTCAGTTTGTTCTCCAAATGGATACCATAGATTATGTTGCCACCACTTGGGCAATCAGTACTGGCATCCACTGATCGACATCCATTTCATTTGCTTTCCTCTGTCAGAAATCCTGCTAGAAAGAATCAGGGCAGCCTTTTTGTATTCCCTGCAGCTGTAGAAGCAAGCAGTATGGAATACGACATGACCTCCTCCACGTGCACATGAAACAGAGAACTTATTGGCTGCTATTTGCTTGAGACTCTCAACATTAATCCTGCCAACCATCACATTATCATGCCAGACAAGATGCAAACCTGAACCATATGGCTAAGGAGTGGAAGATTTTATTTGCGCCCTCTTGCTGCTTCCTCTCTTCTTTAGCTCCGTGCCTGCTCTAAGTTTTCAATGGACTATTTCCACATGGCATCAGGAGGTAGAGGCGAGGGGAAGCAATTTAGGGAAGCGAGTGTTTCCTTTTTAAATCAGAAAAACTGTGAACCATAACATACCCACTGTTTCCCCATCAAACATACGGCTTTGCAAAAAGTTGCAATCAAACAAATGGAAAACATTAAAAATCTGTGCTGCAGAGTTAGCCAAAATTGTGAGAGCTGCAGTTGCCTCCCTCCCTTGGGGAATAATTAGTATAGATGCTTTTCAAGACCTTATTAACGCGGAGGCTTCCAGATAGCAACAAGAAGTACTCCTCCTCCCATTTTCTATAGGGTTTTTACTAAAGCTGCTCAGGTTTTAGCCCCTCTTTGTCCTTTGGTGCTGTGATTTTCATTGCACTGAAGTCAATTCACCTCTTAGCTTTCCTTCTGCCATTAATGATGGTTCTGCAAAGGGATGGGAATTAATGTGTTTTCTTCTCAAAACAGCCTGTGAATAGACCTAAGCATCAACAAGGTGTATTCTTCACCACTTTGGCTTAACTTTTTGGTGAGAAGAGAAAGATTAGGAGCAGATGTCAAACTCTACCAAAGCATTTTGGCTATAGTGTGACCATATATGGACAGCCTGTGATACAGTAGTTGAGGTTTGGACTAGAACTGGGGAGACCAGATTTTAAAATTCCACTCAGCTATTAATTTCCTACGTATCTCTTGGTCTAACCTATCTCATAAGGTAGGTTTCCTCATATTGTAAAATTGGAAAAACAGAATAATAGGAGAATGTAGGGAGAAAACCCGGGGTTAAAATAAAGTAGAAAACAAAACAGCAGTAGAATATAGCTCAAGACCTAGAGAATGAGGTTTTAATTGTTAGGCCTTGTGAGGACCTCAGTAGCCCTTGGCTTGAAGATGGAAGTTTCTAGGAGAGCTGTCTTACTTACTAGTCTCAGAAACTTAATGTTTGAAGTGTTCATATTTCCTTTCTATTCTTTGTGTCCAGCTTGTGCCTTACATTGAGAAAGCCCATTCTTGTGGTTCAATGAAATCTATGCTTAGTCTCAGGAAGGATGCAAGGGCCAGATTTCTCCAATCTGGGCGGTCTCCAGATTATGAATGATTTTGACACTACTTTGACACTTAGCAAGGAGATATGGCTGGTTGGATCTGCCAAGGGATTTATGGTCGCTGTTAAATTGCAGGTGGAATCTGGGGTTTTCCCTGAGACTCTGGCAAAAAGTCTTGCAGCAGTTCTAGATGAGGCACAGAACCTGACCTGTATTGCTTTTGCTTCCTTCATAGGGACCCCCAGGGTCAATCTTGGCTTTATGAGGAGCTACAGGGGCTGAATTGCCAGAAGAGAGATCTGGAGCACCATTGGAGGGGATTGACAAGTAGGTCTGATATTTGGGGTTACATCCTGGGACTAAGAGTAGCAAAATGTCATTATTTCTCTGCCCTTATGGTGCCTGTCAAGTGCCTCTGTTTCAAATGACTTGTTTGTTGCTAGAAAGAGACACTCCACAAAAACCTCTACAGGAGCATTTTCACTGTCTGCCAGGACCTGCTGAGGTACCTGGGATATATCCTTGTGAGATTATTTGGAGTGAGTCTGAGCCTATGGCACCTGATAAAATGTAAAGAGTCCTTAGACTGTGAGCTTAGCCACTTGTTGAGTCAGTCTATATTTTTCCTGGTTTTCAAGGTTGTTTAGGAGATGATCTGAGTTTGGGTGACTGAATGGTATCAGCTTCTTGGAGACAGTGAATAGTTCCTTCAGCCTTTAAGGGCAATGGTACGCCCTCACCTCAAGATGCCATTGTCAACTCTGAAGTGAACCTGGCTGGGTCTTCAGGTTTGCCACAATGCGAAGAAGGGATGGGGGGGGGGGACATAGTTAAATGGGGTTTTGTAGCCAAACCAAAATAGTTTCTTGTGGGAACCAAGGACATTCCAACAGGTGGCTGGAGAAGGAGGGGTGAAGTAACCAGGTAACCAGCCAGCACCTTGATTGGACAATGTGACTGGTTGTTTGGGGAAAGGGGGAACTTTCACTTTTTTAATCAGGTGAAAACCATGGGAACTTTCAGAATCAGTTTTCACCAGTTTGTGCCAATATGATATCTCCAATAAAACTGTTCTTTGAGGAATCTATCTGTCTTAGAGTACTGCTTTCTATGGGGCTATTACTTGGAATCCTGACAGCCATTGCTGGACCCAAGGATTCAGGATTATTTATCCAGTTTAGAAGATGCTGAGAATCCTAGAGTAAATGGGTTATCTGGACCTATTTGAATCTGGATTCAGTGACAGCATTGGTCATGCTTCTTAACAACTTTGGCAGAGCTCGGATGGGGTTGGTGCACTCTAGTGCTTCTTGATCTACATCTCTGTGGCTTTCAATTGATGAATCATGGCATCCTGGGATTGGTTGTGGAGGGGCACAACATACTGGAGTGTTTACATTTCTTATTGGTCACTCCCAACTACTGGTAGTGTTGCTATAGGGGAAAAGACTGAGACCATCATTGTTGGATCCATCAGGATTTATCCCTCTGATCCTTTTGTTTAATATCCACATAAAACTGCTGTATGAGATTCTCCTGTTTGGAGTTATTTGTACACTGATGATACACAGCTGTACATCTTGATCCTGAGATAACCAAATTATGTTGTCAAAGTCCTGTCCCAATGTCTTTACACTGTCTGGATCTGGATGGGAAGGAACAGATTCAAACTCAATCATGCCAAGATCATGGTTATGGATATTTGGGATGCCCAGGCCTGGGGTCTTTCCATCTTTAGTCTTGGATGGGTGGCACTTCCTTACTGATGTGCATCCTGGAAGTTGTATTAGATTCATGGTTCCTACTCAAAGAACAGGCTATAACTGTCAGTTCCACTAGGTATACCAGATTAGAACATCAACATCAGGTGTGGTCAAGAAAGCCTTTGACAGATTCATCTGAACATAATTGCACTCATATCCTGGTGACTTCATGATTGTACTACTGCAATGCTGTAAACATGGGACTGCTCTTGAAAACTGCTTGGATGCTACAGCTGGTTCAAAATGCAGTAACAAGGCCAGTGATATGCATGTAATATTATATCCATGTGATGCCCTGATTTATGAGATACATTGTTTACCACTTGACTTATGGTGCAATTCAAAGTTCTCATTGTCACCTATAAAGTTTTTTGTGGCTCTGGGCCTGGCTATTTGAAGCCTATCCAACTGATTCTGCCCAGCTACTGAGAAACTTGGCATAGTATCTGTATTTCAAGTCCTTTTCATAAAGAGTGACATTTATCAGGACCCGGGAATGTTCTTTCCCTGTTGCAACATCTGAGGTCCAAACAGCTCCCATCCTGAGAATGTTTAGAAAGTATCTGAAAAATTGGCTGCTCTCCTAGGCCTTGGGGCAGAGTGATAGTTGAGTTCCTACAGGTTGTTTTGTTGTTATTCAGAATTTGCCTTCTGGACATTTATGATATTTTTATTGTTCTTGTTTATTTCTTTCTTCAATAATCTCATCTAGCTTGGACAGCCTCTACATTACATTAAATAAAAATAAAGAAATATAGTGTTGATATGGTTTGTGTATCACAGTAAGTGCAAGATTTAGAGACTACAAAAAGTGATCTCCAAAACGGAAAACCAGGAAAGACATTGACGTAAGTAAAATCTAGCTACTGTGACTATTGGAAAATTTCACTTATACTTATTTTGCCTTCCAGGCTAATGCCCATCCAATCTCAACTGTTAATATCCAGTTATACAATTTAAATGTAATTTTTGAAAAGAAAAGAAAGCAAGGAAGCAATGGTTCCAGGCATCCAAAATTTTATGCAGGAAATAAAATTTTTGCTTTTACCTAGCAAAATATCACTTGTCCTGAACACATTCCCATAGGCATGGACAGTCCCTCACACATTCTTATCCCAATTTGTTTTCCTTCAAGTGACTTCTAGCTGAATTTGAAAAACAACTGAGGCCTGTCTTAGGAGCTATACCTAAACATCAAGAAATAAATTATTTTATATCCACTGCCAGATATTGTTGTGTTACCAGGCTATATATAGATAGGGAATCATGTACAGCTTATCATGTCAATGATAGATTCTACCATACAATTTAAGATATGAATCATTAATTCAAGTCATGAATTTTGTGTTTATAACACAAGCCAAATCAAAATAACATGAAAAGCTTTGGCAGTCTAAGGCCCTAGTACTAAATGAGCATGGAACAGAGTTTCTATTTTCCAGAATAAAACCAAACTAGAATCAAATCCCAACAGATAGACGGCTGCTCTTTCTTTTAAACATAGACATCAAGAACAAAGAAAACAAAAATGTTTATGTGCCCAAAGAAAGAAAGACAGCAAAAAAGAACAAGATAAATAGGTAGATGATAGATAGATAGATAGATAGATAGATAGATAGATAGATAGATAGATGATAGATAGAGATAGATAGATAGATAGATGGATAGATAGATAGATAGATAGATAGATAGAGATACATAGATAGATAGATAGATAGATAGATAGATAGATAGATAGATAGATAGATAGATATGGAGATATAAAGAGAGCACCACCACCCAAGCAGGAGACCCTACACCATTTCTGACAGTCCAGTCTCTTCTTGAAAGCTTCCAGTGATGAAATTGAAATTGAAGTTTTGATATTGAAACTGAAGTTTTGTACCGTACTAGACAACCCTAACCCTTGGATCATTTGTTTCAAAGGTATTTCCTTATGTCTGAATTCTTCTCAGTGCTTTTGAACAGTGCCAGAGCTTCTAATGTACTTTAAAAGACCTTAAAAATTCAGGGAAATATTCAGGTATGTATCTGCTCTATGACTAGCCCAAGCTGATCTTTATAGCACATCAGGAGTTACTTTATGACATTTTGCATTATGTCATTCAATACTCTATGATAATTTTTTTAAATTAAAATATTGCCTAATTTCCATTCTACGGGAATCATGGTTCCCAGATTATGGACTCATTCTGTAAATTAGCCCATTTGAGGTATTAAAGTTAAAAATTACACACACAACAATTTTAGTTATAAACCATTTTAAGTGTGCCAATATAAGCAACAGGATTATAAATAAGCTAACATAAAGATAAGTTTGGTTAAAATTATTCTGTTTGTACCATTACTGTTGTTATTAGTATATACTATTTCCCCCCCTCACTTTTCTTTTGTAAATGATATGCCCTGACAATGCACTGTATTCAAAATGCTTACATATGAATTAAAAAAAGAATTTTAGTAGTATAATTTATTTTCATTCATTTCTTGGTGTAACCAGTCCTTTCCAAGTATTTGGTTTTTAACCATTTTCAATGCTTCTGTTCTTTTTTAAAACAACTGCTCAGAGAACTTCATTTATTAGGTAAACTAAAAATATGATTAATAAATAAGTATGGCCAAATGAGGCTTTCTTCCCCTTTCTCTCACATGATCTAAGGGAAGAGTGAGTCTTCACATCGTTGACTGGGTCTTTATTTATTTATTTATTTTGTCAATCGCTTACAAGGATAAACATAGTTGTGAATACATGAAATGAATACATATAAGAAAAATAAAAGAAACATATAAGAAAAATAAAAGAAACAATAGGACAGGGACGGTAGGCACGTTTGCTATACCTACAGACCTCTTAGGAAAGGGGTGAGGTCAATAGTAGACAGTCTAAGGTTAAAGTTTTTGGGGTTTGGGGAAGAAGGGCCTTGGTGGCTCAGGCTGTTAATCGCCTGCACTTAAGTTCCAGCTGCCTACAACTGCTGTAGGCTCAATCCCACCAGCTCAAGGTTGACTCAGCCTTCCATCCTCTCGGGTAGGTAAATTGAGGACCCAAGATTGTTGGGGGCAATTAGCTGACCTTGTAAAAATGCCGCTTAGTAATAAGCAGGCATATACAATGGAATGAAGGCTATTGCTGAGCACACTGGGTTGTATCCCAAAATTGTAAGCCTGAGTCTTCGGAGAAGGGTGGCATATAAAAGTAATTTAAAAAAAAAAGAAACCACAGAATCAGGTAGAGTATTCCAGACATTGATCCCTCTGTTGCTGAAGTTGTATTTCCTGCAATCAAGTTTGGTGCAGTTAACCTTGAGTTTGTATCTATTGTGTGCTCTTGTATTGTTATGGTTGAAGCTGAAGTATTGATTGACGGGAAGGAATTTGCAATGTATGATTTTATATACTATACTTAGAACAGACCGAACATCACCTTAGATCTAACATCACCTTAGATCTAAGATGTTGAGTAAAGATGGAAAAAGAGCTTCACTATGGATTTTGCTGGTAATAGAGTTGGCCTTTTTAAAAATCCTAGTGTTTCCATAGCAGAATAAACAAGATTAAAGTCCACTTGATATTCACCTTTTCCAAGGGGAAAAACATCTATTATATTTTTTAAAAATATTTGAGATGATCAGAGCTTTTGCCTTTTTTTTCACAAAACTACAGTTTGAAGCACAAAGCTCTCCTCAGAAGCTATTTTCTATCACAGCATTTCCTGGTTTGATTTACGTCCATATATGAATAAAGCTGCTTACTATGCTAAAAAGCAGAAACAAATTTCACACTGATGTCTATGAAAAAAAGGAAGAGGAAACTGTTTTGATCATTGAAATGGGACATCTCCACAATTTATCAGTCTTTCAATATTTGAAGGACTTCCACAAAGAAGAGGGGGTCAACCCATTTTCCAAAGCACCCGAATGCAAGACAAGAAACAATAGATGAAAACTAATCAGAGAGATCCAACCTAGAACTAAGGGAAAATTTTCTGACTGTGAGAACAATCAACCATTGGAACAACTTGCCTCACTGGAAGCTTTTAAGAAGAGACTAGACAACCACCTGTCTGAAACTTCCAAAGTCCCTTCAAACTCTGATATTCTGTTCTGTTCTGTTCTATTCCTGAAACTTAGCACATTATCTAAACCAGCTGTGGGCAAACTATGGCCCGGGGGCCAGATCCGGCCCATTCGGCTGTTCTATCTGGCCCGCGGAGCCGAAAGAGCAGAGGGTTCTCTTGCTCTCCCAGAAGGCTACGTGAAGTAATCTAACTTTGAATTTATATTAGTTCACACAAACACTCCATCCATGCTTTTGTTCTGGCCCTCCGGTCCAGTTTAAGAACCCATTGTGGCCCTCGAGTCAAAAAGTTTGCCCACCCCTGATCTAAACATAAATAGCTTCCATTGTTCTACTGGCTTTTGTCAAATTGACCCCTGCAAGGTTCAGACCTATTATGAATAGTGAAGCCATTTGATGGATTTAAAAATATTGCTTTAATTAATACCCATATATTCACTCCTGATTACAAATGTGGCCCTTATTCAGTGCACATATAGAAGGTATTTACTGTTATATTAGATGGAAAAATTTAAAGTAGAACTTCCAAATACATAAATGCATTCATAAAATGAAAATCACTATATCTGAAATTAAAAGCATATGCCTCCTATATTGCTCTCTTTTCATGTCTTGACAGTTTTGCACATAGTTCTTCCAATTCTTGATTCAAAATAGGAAAGTCAATAAAAAAAATCCCTCTTTTCTTGAGCAGGAGCTTTTCAGTTCATTACAATATTATTAGTCAGTCTTCATAAAAGTGCTATGCATCTTTATTAAAAGTGGAAGTTCACATCATTTTATGTCCCCATAAAAATGGGCGGTGGTAGCCTTGATTAATTTCTTCATGTACTGTGAACTTTACAGCAAATTGGACAGGGTAATTCAATTCCTACTTCTGAAGACTTTTTTTTTTGTTAGTGGAAAATTGAAATAATTCATATGTAATCATATTGCCTTCAGAAGAGATATTTAAGAAATAATATCCTGAAGTGATGATTGCATGGCTTAATTATTAATGCCATACTTACGGGCATTACAGCATATACTCATTGTATCAGAAGAGGACTCCTATCAGAGATGTTTCTCCATCTATAATTTCTGTTTTCTGTTAACTCTGAGCACACTCTAATGAAGTCTTCTCCTGCATTGGCCTACAAGAGACATTCAGTCATTTGTTTCTAATATAGAAGAGCTACTGCCTAAAGTCAGGGTATTTGCATATGTAAACTGAAAAGTGGGCACATTCACACTTGCAGTATAAGTGTTGTTGTTTTTTAAAGGGCATTTTATCAGAACCGACGAGTTCAGAAGGATTACTTACTCATTTCAAACTCTATTTTTAACACACACACATAAATAATTCAATAATTGGTATTTGACTGTTTATCAGGAATTATGGCTATATTAAGTGGGGCGGTCAATCAAAGAATCACATTGAGAAACTGGAAATCTGATATTATAGAGGTTAAAAACGGCTGTTGAAAATGGGTGATTTATCTGTTTGGGAAAGGCAATATTTTCTACAACTCAAAGGACACAGCAATGTGTTAATATGCTACACATTTGTGATATTTTACAATAATATTTTGCACTTATTATATTATAGTAGTGTATTCATTAGTAAACCAATGACTACTGACAGGTGTAAATATAGGGCAAGTTTTTTTTCCTTTTTAAATTGCATTTTTGCTCTGGGTTGCCTTTTTTCCTATTTTTTAAAAAGTCTTTTAAATTTAAAGATTTTGTTATGTACATTTGTAACATAAATACTTTCATTAGAAAAAAGTGAATTTATGATGAACGGATTGGAAACCATTACTCAAGCAAGTGGATTCTCTTCTGTTTGCTCTGCTTTTCATTCTGCCTTTCGCAGCCTACTCATTTCTCTACTGAGAAAAATCCAGGTATGTCAAAATTATGCATACACATAGTGGTGTTACAGCCATCAAAAGACTATCTAACAATCTATTCAGAGATGAATTTGAGATTGATTATAAGCAAGGCTGTTGGATTATTATTGTGATAGTCACAATAGTCAACTAATCAAGGAGAGAAGCAACCTAGAAGTAAGAAAAAAATTCCTGACAGTTAGAACAATTAATCAATGGAATGACTTGCCTCCAGAAGTTGTGAATGCTCCAACACTAGAGGTTTTTAAGAAGAGCTTATACAACTTTTTGTCTGAAATGGTGTAGAGTTTCCTGCCTGAGCAGGGGCTTGGACAAGAAGACCTCCAAGGTCCCTTCCAACTCTATTATTCTATTATTTTGTAATAGTGATAGTAGAATCCACACCAGTCCTCTGCTGTACAGATTGTCTGGTTGTCAGTGTCTCAGAATGCAAGCAGCATGAAGGAGCGCTAAAACCAAATGACGGCCACCACACCAATTCCATGGCACATCTCAGCTCACAAATGACTCTGGTTCAGGAGAATTTTGCTTCCGTAAAATGAAAAATCATAACAAATTGAGGCAGCTGGAAATGTCACTGCATATGACATTTGCAGCTCCTTCCCAGGGACTTCTTCCAAGCACTAACTTCCAACACAAGTATTGGTGCCTATGAAGCAAGCTGAATACAGTCAAGACCACAGCTATATAATGAAAATAAAATTCCCAAAAGATACCAGCTAGGTTTGGGATACTGTTTTTTTTAATTCATATTTATATCCCACCCTTCTCCGGAGACTCAGGGTGGCTTACAGTTTTTGGGATACAACCCAATATGGTCAGCAATAGCCTTCATTCCATTGCATATGCCTGCTTATTACTAAGCGGCATTTTTACAAAGTCAGCTTATTGCCTCCAACAATCTTGGGTCCTCACTTTACCTATCCTGAGAGGATGGAAGGCTGAGTCAACCTTGAGCCTGGTGGGATTCGAGCCTGCAATAATTACAGGCAGCTGGAGTAAGTGTTAGGCTATTAACAGCCTGCACCACCAAGGCCCTTGTATACTGGTCACAGACTTCATGCCTGAATAAATCATTTGACATAAAACAAAATCTGCAAAACAGATATTGATTTTGGGTATTTTCGGGGGATAGGTAGATGGACTTTTGATACCCTGTTTCATTTTCAGATTAACCTGGCCAGTGCAAGAAATGAGAGATAATGCATTAGTATGACAATATTTTCTTAAAAGTCAAGAGAGATCAGAGAATGAGCTCTGAAAAAGATCAGAGAAAAGAATGCCCATACTCTTCCCCAGTTGAGAGTTGAATATTTATTATCATGAGAAATTTTTGAACGGTTAATACAGAGCCACTTGGAAGTGGAGCTGCAAGATGTTAAATCAATATCAGGAGGAAAGGAAGAAAAACAAATTAAGCTATGAAAAATATGAGAGAAATATAGAATAACTGGCTGATCTCTGCCAAAATATCGGGTTCATAATAATCTGAATGGGATGGGATAGGAATGGATATCCTTTTATGGAATAAAGTCCACACAATGTTTCCTGACCCTTCCTTCAATCCCAAGATGCAAAGAGCAAAGCATTGAGTCAATGTTTAGACATTTATTGAAGAAAAAGTAGCTACTGCTATATCTGAACAAGCTTTTCTGAATTCTGTTGTACCTGTGCTGTTATCAGATCCTTTAATGATGTTTAGATCTGTCTAATTCCATGCTGCAACTGTTCTTCACTTCTCATAAACCAGAAAATTTAAGTGGATAAAGCTGTTTCAGTTCTCAGCAACTATGATTCATCTGGACTTCAAATCCCGGTGAATAAAGCATCAGAAGAGAGGAAATCATTTCTACATAAAGTCCTATTTTTTAAAAAGCAAAACAATATTAGTTTATGTATTAGCACACTCATAAACATTCAGTCCAGAAAACTGAAAAGGTGAATATTTCTATTTTATTTTATTTTATTTATATATCAAATTTTTATACCCCCATCATTAACAAAAATATTTTTGTTTTTCTGATATTTCTAATAATTCATCTTATACCTGCTGTATATTCAAATTCAGGAAAAGACACAAATATGTGTGGTTTTTTTTACTCTATAAAATATCTCTCAATTAGCTGTCCAAGGTCAATCAAAAATATTTGGAAACAATTAGCAGCCATGTTTTACAATTGACAAAGTTAGTATTTAATGTTTATAAAATCAAGTGGTTCTTGTAACTAACCTATATTTGTACATATTTTCTAGTCATGTTTGAGAGAATTTATGCATAGGTTGAAAATGTTAAGTGCATTCTCACAACCCCATTATAGCAGTCATGGGAGTAAAATTGTAAAAATACTTAAACTTCTTTGCCTGGTTGGAATTGCAAAGGGGATTCGATTCATTCAGACAGATTCTGTTTACATTTTATGAAATTTCCATAATATGATATTATTAGATCTATTTTCAAGTTGCTTTGCCAGTTTTGATCACTTGAGGATTGTTCTAAATTAATATTTGTTCTAAATCAGCAAGCTGGCTGGGGAATTCTGGGAACTGAAGTCCACACATCTTAAAATTGTTAAGGTTTGGTAAACTCTATTCTAAGTGCTGACACACCACTGCTTTTATTCAGGGGTGTTGATTACATAGTCACATCAAATTGTAACTCCTTGGACAATAGAATTGGTATGTTCATATGTCCAGTTGTTCAAGGCTGAGGCAAGCAGAAACAGAAGCAAGATGTAATCATTATGCCCTTGAAGGAAATGATAGGATTCCTCTAGATGTCAACTGTATTCAGTGTATTCTTAATGTTGCAAGAATATTTTGTTTAGGAAAAAAGTGACACCAAGCAGAAAGTGTAATTATTTATTTTTATTTACCATATAAATATAGTATTATGGCTTCATATATGATTCCATTGTGTGATTCTGAGTCACTTATTCCAAATACAGTAATAAAGATTAAAAATATATGAAGCCTGTCAACAATATCACATTGCATAAGGTAGCACCAAGGAACAATCAAAGCAATGCTATAAAATAGGCACTCATACTACAGGAAGGATCAATCTTTTATCAGAACCAAAGGCCCTCAGAAAACAACTGAATGAAAAACTGCTGATGACCTTCTACTGCTGCACCATAGAGAGTATCTTAATTTACTGCACCTGTGTATGGTTTGCCAATTGCACAGTGGCAGATAGGATAGCACTCCAGAGGGTTAACGTCATTGCCCAGAGGATTATTGGTTGCCCTCCCCTCTTTGGAAGAGCTTTATAGCTCCCGCTGCCTTAAGAAAGTTCAAAACATTCTCAAAGATCCATCTCATCCTGGGCACCCTTTTTTTGAACTATTACCATCTGGCAGATGGTACAGGATAATAAAAACAAGGACAAATAGGCTGAAAAACATCTTCTATCCCAGGGCAGTAGCTCTTTTGAATTCTACTGCATAGTGCAAAGTTAATGCAATATCAGGGGTTTTCAATTCAATGTATAGAATGTGAAGGATGTGTGTTTGTGTTTATTTTCATAGTCATAATATACACTGAAGATGGTATTTAATTTCGTTGTACGAGGTGCAATGACAATAAACTAAACTAAACTAAACTTTGGAAAAGGCCAGGCTTAATGATTTTCTGGACTATCTGATCAGCAGGGGATGTTTTATTTCTTTCTTCCTTCCTTTGTTTGTTTGTTTAATTTGTTCGTCGCCCATCTGACCAAGAAGTAACTCTGGGCAGCTTACAATGTAACAGCATGTATGCAATAAAACATTATAAAATACAAATTATCAGCCATAATTAAAAGATGGGGAGGCAGGAAATAGGATGAGCAGGGGAGGAGATAGGATCTGTTCTTCTTATTCTATCAACCATCTCCAGCGTGACGTTCCCCCATATTATTGCAGAGAAATGGGTTAGCAACAGCCACTCCTGTGGTCTTTGATGAAGATATTCCCAAAGAGATGGATATGGAGGGCCATCTTCCTTCCAGGACCTATGAGATGAGCAGATATCACTGGAAAAAGTAGTCTGATTTGAGCCATGTGGAGTTTTACAAATGCTGGCCAACACTCAGAAGTCAACTGTTAGGCAACACTGCATTCAGTGTAGAGGTGCCGCATGAGCAAATGAGCCAAGAAAGGACCAACAATAGCCATTCTGTCTCAAGAATTCTGTCTGTCTATCTCTTCTCTCTCCCTGTCTCTAAAATTATAGAAAGGAGGAGCTCACCATTTCAGTTTCGACTGGAAAGAAAAAGCTCAGTAAAGTAGAATTCTATCCATCTCTATAGACATTTTGGACCAATGAGTACACTTTAAAAATATTTGCTGTGAAAGCAAACCGAGAAAGAAATAGCAGATGGGTAATGTTTAAATTACAAACCATAGGGAAGCTTCTTAAACTTCAGCTCTGCAACTCTTAAAATATTTTCTATTTCCCTCAGTGGCTAAATAAACTACTAAACCTTTATTTCGACAGTTGATGAAAACACCACAACACATATTTTTCATCTAAAGGAGGGAAAAGTCCTGCAGCATGAAAATTGTGCTGTTTCCTTTTTATATGAAGGCCAACATCTATGGTGATCTATTCTTTCTCTGTAGCTCTCTTTTAAAGATCAACTTCTAAAAGGCATTTTAGAAAAACTAATGATCCCATATAGACTCACACCATAGCAACCTCTGGTGCACATATTACAGTGAAAAATTATTATTATGGAGATACAGTGTTCACTTTCTGCAGACATTTCCCAGAGGTGAATTTTAATATTTAAATATACAACAGGAATATAACGATTTAAGTATATCATTTTGTTCCTCAAGGTAAGTTGGTTGTTTTGTTTTTGCAAAATGCTTGCAGTATGTTTAATTCATTTATTTGAAGATTAAGAAGACCTTCTAAGTTACAGATAACAACAAATCTATTTCAAACTTGATCAGATAAACTAACTTTATATTCCTACCTTTTACTTTTAGCAATCCTGATCCCTTCAAACAATACAACTTGTTTTCTTTTCATTTTTTTGTTTCACATCTCACTTTTGTAAATCCAATTTACATAGGAAACACACAAATAAAATGGATGCTCCAATGATCTGTAATTAGTATTTTTAGAACTTGGTTACTTCATATTTTTTTGTTTTTCTTTCCTTTTTCCAAAAGCTCTGCACCTATCATGCAGCAGATAATACCTTGTTTGAATTCCTGGATTCCCCCTCTCAAGTGCCATCTAAGACTAGAGATTTAACTTCAATATCAGCCAGTTTTATTGTCCCTATTTCCCCTCTCTTGTTTAAATATAACAGCAACTATTTTTCTGAATAAGAGTTCTAAAGAATTAAAAAGCTTACAATTATTATGAAATTTCAATTGACCTAAGTAGTTGACAGACTATTGGAAGGTTTAGTATGCTGTCTTGGATTTGCAGGCAATAATACCGTTAGGTCTTGGATGTCAATGAGCGTGAATCAGATGTTCTTCTTCCAAGATGTTCCTCTTCCAAGATCAAATATCTTACTCTAATCTTAAGAAAACAGTGTAGGTTTTCTCCCACATTTATGATGATTATTTTTACAACAAAATCCTTACCTTTGAAAACCACAAAGGAAATATATGAAGTCTTCTGCAATCACAGGACCATGATTTATGACATTTTTGCCCAAAAAACAGTGTTTGCTTCTGGTTTTCAGCAAAAGTGCCCAATAGCAAATAATGGGTTTATTTAACAACTGCTGTACTCATTTAACAACCATGGAATCACATAACAACTATGGTGATTCACTTAACAACTGCTGCAAAACAAAAGTTTGCAAAATCAGGTCAGTTATGTGATGACCATCATAACTTTTGACCATGATGGGCAGGCTCCTTTATAGTCATAAGTCAAGGACTATCTTTACCTAGCTTCAATATGTTTGTTACTGCCCCAGGCCAAAGAATCAGATGGAAGGATATGTATAAGATTTTAAGAAAAAATTGGGCCTTGGTGGCTCAGGCTGTTAAATGCCTGCACTTAAGATCCAGCTGCCTACAATTACTGTAGGCTCGAATCCCACCAGGCTCAAGGTTGACTCAGCCTTCCATCTTCTCAGGGTAGGTGAATTGAGGATCCAAGATTGTTGGGGGCAATAAGCTGATTTTGTAAAAATGCCGCTTAGTAATAAGCAGGCATATACAATGGAATGAAGGCTATTGCTGAGCACACTGGGTTGTATCCCAAAAATTGTAAGCCGCCCTGAGTCTTCGGAGAAGGGCGGCATATAAATGTAATTAAAAAAAATATGAATCACAATTAAACATATATGGCACAAGATGTTCTGATGGCTGCCTACCTTGAATGTGTGTAAGGTACAGAATCATCTCTATCTGTAAGGGAAAAAATAGTGTAAATCCCACTGCCACAACCTTCCACTTCTCCACACACATACCAACCTCCTACTTGCACTCAGTTTACTTGCCCAATTTTAAATTATCAGAGAAATACTTCTGATGACAGTGATAATAATTAAATGCTCTTTATGATGGCTGGACATCATTCCAGAAGATGTCTTTTGCTGGTAACTAGATATTAAGAGGCCTGTTCTGGGGAACAATAGCAGAAGCAGCCTATCCCTATGGGAAAAGGACATAGGACTTTGGTTTGGTGTATTACGCTCTTATTTTCTCGCATTTCCTATATTTTCTAGGACATATATATTACTATTACCAGTAATAGCTGCTTACTCCTTGATAAAAGCCTTTTACTTGCTTTTACTTATTTGTAAAATTTGGTATTGCATTCTGTGGATAGACAGTAACAGTGCACAATTCCAGAGTTGAAAATATGACAAACTCTTCGTTTAGAAGCCAAAGGAACAAACCCTTGAAGAAGAAGCCCTGTCTATTTTTTATTGAAATTATTTATATCCATGGATGCCAGGCTTTCATAGGTAATGGCTTTAAAGAAGAAAAGGGAGGAGGGGTAAAAAAAAAACCCCTAGTATTTCTAATAGAGCATGCTTTTTGGAATTCCTCTATATCACATTCCTACGTCTCATGCATTTCCCAAGATGCTTCAATGTCATTCTGAAATGGTTCACATTTTTCAGAGCAGTCATACTCAAGGACGACAATAAGATATAAAGCTAGGGTTGTAACAGGAGGTTACATTGATTGGAGGAGTTGGCAAGTACCAAAATAATCAATACTCAGGCAATTAATGGCTCTCTAAGTCTTTCATGTTGGATGTGCTGTATCTGATGCTGGTTGGGTGGGCTTCCGTTGATACTATTTTTCACAAGTTGTACTCCAGGAAAATACAGAGATGTGCAAGATCCTGTGTTCTCTAAAAGCTGTAGCCTTTGCATCTTAGGATCAAAACCACAGATTATAAACTGCGCATTCAATTTCTTAACAAATTAATCCTTAATCTTAATTTAGCCTCATTTAGCATTACTGTTTCAATAATATTTATTTTTACAGGCCAAGTTATTCCATATTTTCCTTGGGTTTCTCTTGCATTCTCTATTTCATATTAACATATGGCAGCAAATCCATCAAAAGAACCCTGATACCATTTTTGATTTACACTACAATTTAAATTGCTCTCTTGGTAAATAAAGCTACATTCTGCACCAAAGTCACAATGTTTTCAAAATGTTATCATTTTTGAAAATCACAACTGGGGTGTCTAAATAGCTACCATATGTTGCCTAGACCAGAATGAGCAAGCCATTTTGCATATTTTCTGTAATCAAACAAATATCTAAGAACTACTCAGTATTTTAGCACAATGCTGTGTCAAAAAACTGCACTGAAACCTCTGCATTCTCTTACAGTTTGAGGAAAAAGTAATTGGGTTCATGTTTCTTTTTCAAAGCAGAAAAATAGTTCAATGAAATTCTCACACAACATAGAGTTTGTATGTCCAACTTTGCTATATAGTGGGAGAAGGGTATGCATGTCTGCTTCCTTTGAATAATTATTCTCAAGTAATCTGTAGTTTCCTTAACTTTCCAGACTTCAGAAAACTTTTAAGTATATATCATGCTTCTCTTTATTCAGGTCAGGAAATAACAACCTATTGAGGCTAGAAAACAATTTTATACCAATGCAAAGGAAGAGCCACATACATCGTCACATCACATGCACTGCAAAGCCTGTATCCTGTGAACATCTCTGAGGTGGACTGTGAAATAATGAAAAGATACATAGCAGAAGAAGCCATGGTACCAATAATCTAGAAACTTCAAGGGCCCCCACTGAGGACCCTCAATCAAGAGACTTCCCTCTTCCCTCCCAATAATAATAAATTAAAGCACCCTGAGAAAAAACAGAAACCAGTTGCCCTGGGGAAGAAAACTTATAGGAAATAGGAAGACAGATTTTGCTGCAACAATAATTTGGTAATAAAGAAGAAATGTATAGCAGCAAAGTTCCTGGGGAAAAGTGCAACTGCTCCTCTAATCCCTACTCCAGGGACATAACAAGCCAACCAACTGGGATTTTGCCTTACATCCTCTGATTTTAAGGCACAACCAGTTTCAATTATCCTTCATTTTGGCCACTTTCATTCTTTATCACTTAGTTGCCATGTCAGTGGTCCTCTGAAATGGAGATTCAACTGTGCCTGTATCTGTGGTAAACAACTCTCAGTTGCCATTAGAAATAATGACAATAAATTCCCCTTTATATATCATTTTACATTTCTACAGAATACATTTTTTTCAAATGTACTCTATTGTTTAAGAAAAACTAGCTTTACTTCATGTTAGTAGCAACTAGTGAGAGGTTTTACAAATTGGCAAACTAGAAGACCACTATTTTCAGAAACTCAGGATGGGTAGGTGGAGAGAAACAAGAAGAAAAAAGCCCTTTATTGCCATACCAAAATGGCCGACTGGCTGCTCTGCAGTAAGAAAAGAGATGTTACTGACATAGAGAAAGTTGTTACCTTATACGGTGATTTGTGTGACCAGTCAGATTTCAAGAACAGAAAGGGAATGTGGATTTTACAGAATGCAAGAGCATCCATATGATTATACGAAACAGATATTTGGGGAGACTCACAGTGGGAAGTGTCAAAAATCTTAGAAGCTTCTTCTGCTGGCAGTTGAAGAAATATAGACTTTTGTCACAGAAACCTGATAAAGAAAAATCTGGCTTTCAAAAAAAACAAACAAAGATGTCCTTCAAACTGGGACTTGTAATTTGTGTATTGAAACATTATATTATACCAATATCTCACTTTTCATAAAGGAAGTTGTAATGCATACGGTATTCTTTCACTCAGGGAACCTCTGTGACTGCAGATAGTCTAGAACCCAGGTCTCCCTGTTCTATAACTAATACTTCAACTCCTACACCACATTGTCTCTTATGTTAAATTTAAATATAATTTGTTAAGTTTGCATGAAGAGTCAGACGCGGAGTGCTTCAGTGAAGAGTTTATTAGTGACTACAGCTCATAACAGACCCGATTTGGCTGGGCTGTGGCTGCTACTTATAGGCAGCAGCCGCAGTTGCCAGCCAATCAGAGTGCAGGATTTTCCCGCACTTTTTAAACCAATCATTTCTGACATTTTACAAGAACAGTTCAAACTAAACCAATGACATTCAAACCTGCATACATAACACCCCTCCCCACTAGGTTCAGTCCATACTCAAACCCCAACCTATCTAATGTATTCTTTTAAATAGGTGGGGCTCTTACGTGTACGTTGAGACCTTCGTGGTTCAGAAGTTTTAATGTTCTCACCCAGTGAGAGAGGAAATGTGTCTGTTGACATTTCCCTATTAGGGCTTCCAGTGAAAGAAGACCCTGTTTGATTGTTTCAATCTGGTCTCTCCTCCCAACCCATCTCCAACCTAATGTCAGCACCCAAGTCAGGTAGTGATGTGCACTCTTCCACTTGTAAGGATGGATTTTGGCATTGTGACAGGTTTTGGGGTGGTTCCTGTCATAATGGCTCGTTACACATGGGGTTGATTCTTGCTTGCTGATTATCCTCATGCTCCTCCCCTTCCCCCCTAGAAAAGGCATTAGGTATGGGAACTAGAGAGGAACAATTGCGATGTTCCTGAAGTAATCTGGATCTAAGCTGATCAATGTGCCTGCTCCAGAGGACACCATCCTCTGTTTGCACCCTGTAAGAACGAGGGCCTGTGATTTGAGTTATTTCAGCAGGAATCCATGAAGGTTCACCCATAAGGTTCTTAGCATAAACAGAATCACCCGCACTGAACATGCGAACTTTGCTAGTGGAATCTGGTGGTGCGTTGGGTGCATAAGTGGGATGAAGGCAGTCAAGGGGAGACCTAAGTTTCCTACCCATCAACAACTCTGCTGGGGATAAGTTAGTTGATGGGTTAGGAGTGATGTGCTGAACACTAAGAAGTTTTTCAACTTTCTCAGTGATGTCCCCAGGACCAAATTGCTGAAGCTTTTCCTTGGTAAAACGTAACATGCGTTCAGCCCGGCCATTAGCCGAAGGGTGCCCAGGGGCAGTCAGGGCATGTCTGATACCCTGTTGTGCTAGATAGGATTCAAAAAGGTTGGATGTAAATTGAGGGCCATTGTCAGAGACAAGAACATCAGGTAACCCGTGGGTTACAAAAAGCTTTTAAAGCTGCTTGATGACAGCATCAGTTGTGGTGGATGCCATTTGGAATATGCATCTACTATAATAAGGAAGGTGTGCCCTCTGGTAGGGCCAGTGAGATCAATGTGAATCCTAGACCATGGGCCCCTAGGACATTCCCATTCCTGTGTGGGGGCAAGAGGTGGGGCAGGCCTGACTACCTGACAGTTGGGACAAGATGCAACCCAGTTTTCAAACATTTTGTCAATACCTGGCCACCATACATAACTCCTGGCCAATCCCTTCATCCTTACGATACCTGGATGACCCTCATGTAACATTTCCAAAACCTCTTTTTGCAGTTTTGCAGGAATAACCACCCTGTTACCCCACAAAATACATCCTCTTAATACAGATAATTCAGTTTGCCTGGATTGAAAAGGTTGGGCAAGGTGAGGTAGATCTTGAAAAGGCCAACCTTTCTTAATCCAGCCTATAACAGGAGCCAATAAAGTGTCTTTGGCAGTCTCTCTGGCAATTTCAGCAGCGTGTACTGGAAGCTTGGCAACAGTTTCTAGGAAAAAGGTTTGCGCCTCAAGTTCAGTGTCCTCAGTGTGAAACGGAAGTGGGCAGCGACTCAAAGCATCAGCATGGCCAATGTCTTTGCCAGGCTTGTGGATAAGTTTGTATGAATAAGCTGCAAGAAATTCAGTCCACCTCAGCATTCTTGGTGACAGGATAGTGGGTGTAGGTTTGTCTCCTGCCACAATGCCTAACAAAGATTTGTGATCTGTGACAATAGTAAATGTTCTCCCATATAGATACTCATGGAATTTCTTGACAGCTGCAACAATTGCCAATGCTTCCTTGTCCAATTGACTGTAATTCCTCTCTGCTTTGATCAAAGTGCAAGAGTAAAATGCAATAGGGGTTTCCCTCCTGCTGGGAAGCCTGTGGCTCAAACCCCCACTCCAAAGGGGATGCATCACAAGTCAGTACAACAGGCAAATTCTCAGAGAACTGTATCAGTACAGCATCAGACGTGATTAGTCTTTTAATACTGTTAAATGCTGATTGTTCCTTCCTGCCCCAGACCCAAACAGACTTCTTATCAAGTAATCTGTGCAATGGTTCAGCAATGGTTGCCTTCTGAGGTAGGAACATGTACTAAAAGTTAATAAGTCCAAGGAAGGCTTGCAAATCTGTTTTGCATTTAGGTCTAGGGGCTTCTTTGATTGCTTGAACCTTGGCATCTGTAGGGTGGATGCCATGCTTGTCAATCATGTAGCCCAAGAACTCAACCTTGTCAGTTCTAAGAGTGCATTTTTCTTCCTTGACTTTTAACCCTGCTTTCTTGAATCTGGTAAGGACTTCTCTGAGTCTCTCTTGTAATTGAGTGTCATTTTCAGCAGAGATTAACACATCATCAAAGTAAGGCACTACCCCTGGCAGTCCTTGGAGCATCCTTTCCATAAGGCTTTGGAAGATGCCTGGTGCCACGCTTACTCCAAACTGTAACCTTTTACATTTGAAGGCACCTCTATGAGTCACAATGGTTTGGGCCTCTGCAGTGGCATCATCAACTGTTAGTTGTTGATATGCCTGGGCCAGATCTAATTTGGCAAAAACTGTACCCCTGCCAAGTGAATGTAATAAATGATGCACCACTGGAACTGGATATGCGCTCTGTTGAAGCGCATGGTTCAATGTCCCCTTATAGTCTCCACAGATTCTTACTGACCCATCAGTCTTGACTGGTGTGACTATGGGTGTCTCCCATCTGGAGTGGTCAATGGACTCTAAAACTCCTTGAGCTATTAGTTTATCTAATTGTGCATCAATTTTTCCTTTAAGGCAAATGGGACCCTTCTGGGCTTTAAACGAATTGGGGGCACCTTGGGATCTAGGTTGAAAGTGATAGGGGTCCCCATATACTTGCCCAATCCGTCGCTGAAGACCTCTGGAAACTCAGACTTCAAGGCCTCCTCCCATTCAGTGTTGCTCATGTGATTGATGCCAGTCACCTCGATGCCTAATGGATTGAACCACTCAAGTCCCAGCAAGCTTGGGCGATCCTTGTCCACGATGGTCAGGGGCAAACGTTTGGTGTGGCCTTTGAACTTCACGTTGAATTCTCTTGTTCCAACTACTGGAATCTTGTTCCCTTGGTAGTCTTTAAGAGTCAGTGCTTGCTTCTGGAAATGTTTCTTCTGAATGTTGGGAAGTAGCCTGTGAATAGTGTCCCATGACACCATAGATAAATAGGAGCCTGAGTCCACTTCCATTTGGCAAGGCCTTCCTTCAATTAGTACCTTCACATGTACTTTTCTGCTTCTTAAGGGTGAAGAATGACCAATGGTGACTGTTTGATGAGTTTCATTCTTCCCATTTGCTTCTGTGTTGCACCCCATTTTCTCACTGAAGTTGTTAGGCTTGAATTCTTTGTCAGGAAACTTCTGTGGGGTGGAGTTCTGGATGATTTGCAGACTCTTGCTAGGTGACCTCTTTTTTCACAACGGAGGCAGATGGTATCAAGAAACTTGCATTCAGTGCGGGGTGGCTTCCCCACAACCTCTGCAGTAAAAATCTTGCCTCTTTCTTCCCAGGTTTTTCTTTTTCCTCTCCATTCTGAGTCTATAAATTCCTTCCTCCACCTCACTACAGTCTGACTCAGAATCTATTTGCTCGCAATGAGTTGTTGTGGACTTTTCCACATCAGGATGGCTTGTGGCCTTGTTAATTTTCTTCATGGCTGCTGCTGAGGACTTGGTGGCTTCTGCTGAGGAGGCCTCTTCTATGGCTTCCTTCAATGTGATCTTAGGTTTTAATAATAATTTGCTCTGAAGCACCTTGTCTTTGAGGCCTAGAACAAATCGATCGCGCATGGCCTCTTCCAAGTTGTTAAACTCGCATGCACCCCCAATGTCTCTTAAACGTGCCACTAAGTCGTTAACGTTTTCGCTTTCCCCTTGACCCCGACGGTAAAACTTGTGTCTCTTAATGAGGCACGATACTTGTGGGGCGTAATGGGCTCTTAAAAGCTTTTCTAAATCAGGCCATTCCATTACCTTCACGTCTGCAGCTCCTGCCAATGCCTTCGCCATCTTGAAAACTGCTGGACCGCAGTGCATGAGAAAGGCCGCCCGCTTCCGCTTCTCGGAAATGTCGGCGAGATCGTTTCCCTCCAAATACATTTGGAAACGATCTACGTACAAGTCCCAGTCTTCTGCCGTCGGATCGAATGGGGCTGGGGGGTGTTCAGTGCAGCCATCTCTCTCAGCTTGTTTTCCGCGTTGTCTTCTCTTCAGGAAGGATGCCACCTTCGTCGCCAGTGTTAAGTTTGCATGAAGAGTCAGACACGGAGTGCTTCAGTGAAGAGTTTATTAGTGATTACAGCTCATAACAGACCCGATTTGGCTGGGCTGTGGCTGCTACTTATAGCCAGCAGCCGCAGTTGCCAGCCAATCAGAGTGCAGGATTTTCCCGCACTTTTTAAACCAATCATTTCTGACATTTTACAAGAACAGTTCAAACTAAACCAATGACATTCAAACCTGCATACATAACATAATTAAAATAAATTTACAAACATTTAACACTAATCTACAGTGTTAAAAGCTTTAATAAGGAATCTATCACATTGTATCTAAATATAGCCTAGGTTAATGAGTAGATTCTAAAGGGTCTGTTTGAGCTATCTCAGATTAAGTACAGTCATAACAGTGAAAAAAACGTTTTAGTGGTGACAGGAAAGAAATCAAAATTTTAGTAAAGTAATTGTTCAGACACATTTGTACATGTATGCTCACCATTAAATCCCATTGTGTTCAGTGAAGCTCTATCCAGGTAAAAATGGTGCAAGAATGAGAATCCAAAAGAAGATATGGATTTTGGTAGAACATTCATTTGGTAGAACATAGAATATCTGAGTAGAACATTTCTTCAAAGCAATCTTGAGAAAAAGCAACGCCAAGCACTGTTTCCATTTCAGGAACCAGGGATGCCACAAGACTTTGTTCAGCAATAATACATTTTGAACCAGCCCAGGGCCCACTGTTGAAAGGGTGTATGACATGATTAAAACAGGACAATCCTGGTTCATCCTATTATGGAGGTAGTATGGCATGCTACCACAAGGCACTTCACTGTGTTGAAATATTGAAATGTACTTTTACAATATAAACCACCACATTATAGTGCATCACTTACAATCTGCACAGTCCTATTAAAAATAACCTATCGTTTTATTGCAAAGAACAAATTAACAAATCAAGCATTGCAAATTACACTTATTGGGGGGGGGTGGAGGTATTAATAGCATAAACTGTTTATTTTCAACAGAAATGGGTGCGCTGCAGGCAAAACCTATCCTAATTCAGACATTGCTTGTGACGCTTCATTCTACACTAGACTTAAATTCCTTTTACGCAAGTTTTTTTTTCTCTTCTTGAAAAATTACATATTCTTTCTACTGCTGCTAGTACGCCCCACCCTCCCATCAAACATGGACAAAGTTGAAAATATTCCGGAAGTTAAATGTTCAGCACCATTCAGCTTGTTTCCTGATAAAATTCAAGTTTATTTATCACCTCTAACACCTTTTATGTGCCAGGTTTCTACTACAACCTAGACTGAAGAAGTTAATCCGAAGACCAACTTTTTCAAGGTTTGTATTAGTAAGATTTATTTAAGAAAAAGGATAAAGTAACCACACTGGAATGCAATCACCTACTTTCCTTTCAATTTTTCTTTTAAAAACCCTGTTAGGTAATTTAGAATGGAAGAGTTCTGCTTTATTTACTGAAAGCTTTCCATGTAAAGGGAAATAGACCTGTCTCTTGGGCAGACTATATGTGATGTATGTCCTACAAATAGCTACTACTTTGATTGGAAACCACCCAGAGTTTGGGCAACTACAGGCCTGAGGAGAGGAGGGTTCAGTCAGTACATTGTTCCAGAGCCCATGGAACTCAAAGGGGGCCCATGAAGGGGATTTTTTTTCAAAAAATTTACAAAACCAAATTTTTAAGAAGAAAAAGAGTGGGACGGTGGGTCAACCTGGACACACCCGGGTGGGGGTAGGGTTGGGGGATGGTGGGGGTGGCTCACAGCAAAACACTCCAAAGCTGGATCAAACCAACTCATCGGAGGGCAAATGGCAAGGAAGGAAGGCATGTCCTTCCCACGCAGCAGCTGCAGCAATGATCAACCCCCCTCCTCCTCCACCAGTCTAAAATGTGGTCAACAAAAACTGTAACTATAAGTCCAATCAAGGCAAGATCAGGTAATTAGTCCAGCAGGGCAAGAGAAAGAATTCCAGACATGAAGGAATGGCAGTAATTCAACCCAGTTGGGAGGATGCCAGGAATGCAGATAACCAAAGTCAGCACAAGATAAACTCACTGTCAGGGCTCCAAGAAATCCACCCTCATTCAAAGCAAAAGTCTCTAGCTGCATCTCAGAAAAAGTAAATTGGTTTATTAGAAATTGCCATGTTGGCACGTGGCTGGGTGCAGCCTATCATACATTTCCCCCTTGACCCTGGTCTTCCCCCCACCCCCTGGATGTTACTTCTCCAATAGCACACATCAGTCTCCAAGAGTCATCCATCATGCTCTCCAACAACCTTCTTATGCTCCGACAACTTTGGGCTGCCGAGTTGATTATCTAGGCATTTCAAGAATGCCTTGTTTTCTCCCACTCCCTTTTTCTGGCAGCTAACAATACCAAAGGAGTATCTTTTTAGTTGACACTCACGTTTGTTCCCAGCAGACGCCGCACTCAGCTTGCATCTCTTTTAAACTCTCATTCCCAGGTGTGGCTAATGAAGGGAATCAGGGCCCTTTCCTCCCCTGTAAGCCATGCAACTCACATTGCTCTCTTCTCCGTTCCTCCCTGTGCACCCTAGGATGAAGAAGGGGTGGGCTTGGGTCTTCCTCTGAACTCCCTCTCCCTTGTTCTACCTCTTCTCTGCTCTGCCCAGCCGGACTTTGCCCTTCCCCAATTTCCTCCACAGCCAACGGAGCCACATTCCCACTCCCTGTCAGCTGCTCGTCTTCCTCCTCAGATTCAGACTCCGACAGGGGCATGACACTAGCAACTCTTGACAAAATTATGAAACAGTTTTAAAACTTACCCAGTTTCTAGCCACAAGACAAATCTCTCCCACTCCATCTCCCTCTCCCTCCCTCCCTCTTCTGCAAAAGGTTGTCCAGAGCTGGCTTAAATCAATTTCAACCTATGATGAACTTCAGAAATGTTGGAGTAGAACTCAGGAAAAAATATAACCAAAGGAGGTGCTGTGAATTCTGGGCATTATAGTCCTATACACAAGGGAGCATTCTGTTGAAAACTGTTTCAAAACAGCAATGCAGTCTATTTTAGGGCATATTTTCTAATTCATTTGTAATCTTAAAAGAATTCAAAATGATGTCAAAAAGAATCTCTTGACTATAAAACAACTCTTCAAAATTAAATCAAAATGACATAGAATTAAAAAGCAACCAGTCTCTTTTATTAAAAAAGATTACTCTTTCATTATTAGCTTCCTTGATAGAACAATGCCATAAAAATATTCAATTCTCAATGAAGCTTCCAGCTGTAAGTCTAAACATGGTTATCCACAAGAATCCAAGCAAGATTTCTGGAGCGAACTCCGAGCCACATTTTAACATTCAACAATTGGTTTTTAAAAGATCCATTTGTGTGCAAATGTTAACAAGTTTTGTTTTATTGTATGCAATTGTTACCCAATTCTTATTATATTTCAGTCATGACATCAGCAATAAACAATAATAGGATTGTGAACTATTGCTCTTCCTAATAAAATTATGTTTCTTCCCTACATTATAAATCTAATACCTATTACATAAGCACCCATAAATATATATCACTGACATTACCTGTTTAATATAAATAGGGCACTACATCTCTCAACAGTAAATATCCAGATTTATTTGTACACATTAACTATGACTAAGTTTAGATCATGAGTTAGTAAAAGATGGAAAGTATTATTAATTCTATTTTTTTTAATTCACATTTATATGCCGCCCTTCTCCGGAGACTCAGGACGGCTTACAATCTTTGGAGCACAACCCAATGTGCTCAGGAATAGCCTTCATTCCATTGTATATGCCTACTTATTACTAGGGCTTTTTGCCCCCCCCCCCCAGTGGTATTTTTACAAAGTCAGTTTATTGCCCCCAACAATCTTGGGTCCTCAATTTACCTACCCCGGGAGGATGGAAGGCTGAGTCAACCTTGAGCCTGGTGGGATTCGAGCCTGCACTAATTGCAGGCAGCTGGAGCTAAGTGCTAGGTCTTTAACAGCCTGCACCACCAAGGCTCTTGACTATCTTTTTATCCATGTGTCAATTACTTTGTTCTTCTTTTAGAGTAATTTTTTTTCCTATTTAAAATATTTTTCCCAGAATTTTTCAGTCATTTTAACACTAAGCTTGGAAGTTAAGAATTTAGACAAAAGAGTAGTACAATCAATGTTGTAGCTAGCCATTTCTGCTTAAGTCCAGTTAATTCACCAAAGTAAATACTTCCTGCCCTCTGATTGCATGATTTTGTGAACCTTGCAAGAGTTCCTATAAAGCTCTTTTGCTTGCTTGCAAAGAACTATCATATCAACTGACAGATTAGCTGAACATGAATATCTGAAAAGATAAGCAGCTGGGCTATTCTCATTTCAGTCTCAGTAATTTAAATGCAAGGAAGCTTTACTTAATTCTCCATTACTAGAAAAATTGTTTGAACTGTCCATTTAAGATAGGATCCAAAATCACTTGACACACTGAGTCCTCATTACCTAGAGAGGGAATATGGAAACTCAAGACAACCAGTATAGCCCATAGATTTCTTAAAAATATATAACTGCAATAATAACTAAGAACAAAATGAAAATTGATATTCAGACAATTAGGAAAAAACATATTGCTTACAAACCAATTCCACAGCTGCAGAGAAAATGCAGCAAAATTATCTTTGCAAGCTTTTTTTCTTGAGAAGCAGCAAAGCTGGAATCAGTTCCTCTACAGCAGACCCTGGGATATACCCACGGCGCTGTAGGAACAAAAGATCATGGCACTGATTGAAGTAGAGACTGTGAAAGAAATGCAATAGTTGTTTAGGCTGTAGGATGAATAGTGGCATCCCAAAACTTTGAGATTTGGGAGTTTCACTGTTATTTGCATGCAATAGTAACAAGAATTCACAAGGAGTGCTTCCCACACATGTACATATGGAGGGCAGTATTTTTTTTCCCCCATTATCCAACGTCTCAGTCTTAAAAGTCTTTCTAGAGTGATTACAGAGTGGTATTCTTGGTGGCTGTTCACCATTTCTGGACTTTTGGAAGGCTTAATAATGAGATTGTCATTTGGGGGTGGTGTGAAAATGTGCAGCATGGTGTTATTTTGGTAGCATCATTTGTCCTGTTTTATTCATAAACATCTTCATATTTTAAACATCCAAAATGCTGTGGCTTTCCCTGAGCTCGTGATACAAAACAGCGGGTATAAAGAAGCTGCCTGCACGAGCTTAATTTTTCTGCAAATGTATTAACATGACATAATTAACATGAGTTAATTAACATAAGATAAGCTTTGCAAACTTATTAGCACTTGCAAACAGAGCAGAACTGACAAATATTTCAGTCTAGTTTTTCAGCTTCAAAGTACACGTGGATTTAATGATTTTAACATACCTGAATACTGGGTGGAATTTAAGTCTGGCTGAAATCAATGGTTCTTAAGTTAGTCATGACATACGTGCCACAGTGATTTAAGTGACACCAAGGCATGTTGTTCAATTTAGTCTGGAATAGCTGGTTTTTATTGTTTTGATTTTAGCATCATCCATGTGGCATGGAAAAAATAATAATTGAGGGCAGAAAAACCAACAGATTTAAATAAAACCCATGTGGGGAAAATGTACTATTTTTTAAAATGCCAGCACTGCCCCAAAATGGACTACACTTATCAGATATTAAAATCCTATGGGTTGTTTAATTTTTCAACTAAATGTTCAAATCCTACATTTTCAGTACACATATATTCATTTCCCTATACAAGTGCTTCATAAACTCTTTTTTAAAATTACATTTTCTTTTGCTGTTAACAATCCTGAGTTAACAGTTTCCTATAATTTATAGAGTTTGCTCATGAGGTAGGGTTCCTAATAAGAATGTAAGCCAACCCATCAAGGGTTTTTCTTGCAAGAAAAGTTTTATGAAACTCCTATGGAAACAAAAGGATTTTGGAGTTCAAGTGTGCAGGGTGTAGTTATCTGTTTTGAGTTTTTTGTGCAGAGGTTGGTTGGTTTTTCATATTTCTTAATCACCCATCTCCTTCAGAGATTATAAAGTTACACACACACACACACACACACACACACTGTTCATTGTTCATATAAGTTTGAGGTCCCAAACCAGACCAAAACCTATATAAAAAAGAAGCTTAAACATTCACTTCATTTGCACTTGATTTGCAAAATTATTTTGATTTCTCTCAGACTTAAAAAGAACAAAAACATAACTAGGATTGGGCTCACACAGGATATAATAGCAAACTCCAACGGGGTAGGTGCATTGTTGTGAATTTAATATTTTAAGCCTAATTTATTATAAGCCTAGAACATCAGGTTTTCATCATGGCTGTCATCAGGCTTTCAAAAACATGATAGTTGTGTTAAACATAAGCACGAGACCCCATCAGATAACATAATTCTCAGGGGGAAATGTCACACGTTTCTTTGTTATGCATGCCATGCTTTCTAAACTTTATTTTTATTTATTTGATTTGTCAATCGCTTACAAGATAATAGGTATAAGTATAAACATGAGTAAAAATACAGGAAACAGGTATGAATAAATGGGGACAATAGGACAGGGACAGTAAGCATGATTGTGCACTTATGCATGCCCCTTATAGACCTCTCAGGAATGGAGAGAGGTCAATAGTGGATAGTTTAAGGGTAAAGGAGTGGGGGTTAGAGGATGTAACGGCAGAGTCAGATAGTGCATTCCAGGCATTGACCACTCTGTTGCTTTAAGTCGTACTTTCTGCAATCAAGTCTGGAGCGGTTTACATTGAGTTTATATCTGTTCTGTGCTCTTGTATTGTTGCAGTTGAAGCTGAAGTAGTCATTGACTGATAGGACATTGTAGCAGATAATTTTGTGTACTACGCTTAAGTCTAACTGTAGGTGGCGTAGTTCAAGGTTGTCCAAGCCCAAAATTTTAAGCCTGGTGATATAGGGTATTTTATTGTATACTATAAAATCCTGATGCTTTATTGACTATAAACAACTTTCAGACTCTTTGACAGATGTTAAAATGCACAGTAAGAAGGACGCGTTGGCTTTGTCCCTGTGACATGTTTTGGAGAAGGGTTAGATGTCATGCAAGCCAGGCACTATAGGTTTAGGAAGGGTTAGATTTAGCTCCAAATAGCATGAAGACTCCCATTTCTGTCCGTGGTGTTGCTAGCCTTCTTTAATTATTTTCTATAACTTTTTTTAAGACAGCAGTTTCCCAGCCGTAATCAAGGAAACACTCTTCTCATAAAGGTGGAGATGTGGCCCTTGGCTCTTCAGTGGTTGCTTTTATCCAACACCTTTTGGAAGACAGAATGTATCTGGGAGCAGCTCAGGGCAACTTTAAACATGGAAACATGCTCTGGCCTACTTAGATGCTGGATGAGAGGTTTGTATGAATAAGACTTTCTGTCCTTCTCCCCTTCTCCCCACCTCCCTGAACCCTGGCTAATGTCTTGAAGGGAATCTTTACATGTTTGATTTTCAAGTAGAGGGTAAAGATGCCCTCCCTATCTGTAAAAACAGAAGGAGGGAAGAAAGGAGTCCTGAGGAGAATGTTGATTTTGAGGGGGAGAGGATCCCCATACTGCTGAGAGAGAAAGGGGAGAGAGAATGAAAGGGGGGGAGAAAGGAAAAAGAGAAAGAATGAGAGAGGGGGAAGGGGGAGGGAGAATGAGAGAGAGAAAGACAGAGGGAAAAAGAGAGAGAAAGAGAGAGAGAAAGGGAGAAAGGGAAAAAATCCACAGAATGAGGCTTCAGCCTTGGCACCTGCTCCAGAACCTTCTTGATGAAGCAAAGGTTGTCTTCATTAAGAGCATTAATATTCATGTGGCATGGTAATTTTGACACAGAAAAGGTCTCTGTAACCTTTTCTTGTGTTAGAATTTTTTACTTCTCAAGGAAATTACAGTCCAGCAATGACTTAATTAATGCTGGGTTTCTTCAGCGGGTTTTGAAGAGCTGTCAGTTTCGGCTTGCCGTGGCTGTCAACGGGGGTGAAGTCTCTGGCTGGATAGATTGAAGGGAGGGAGGGAAGACACTCAAGTTCCAACATGGATCCACGCTGGAGTGGAGTGGGGGAGGGAGCGGGAGGGGGAGGGTGATGGAGGGAAAGGGAAAGTCACCTACATCTCCAGTGTTAGCTTTAATTAGCAACCTGCTTGCCTTAATAAGAGGTCATTTAATATTGGTCTGTAGTACATAGCCTGCATTAAACAGCCCGTTTTCTTTCAGCCTGTTTCTCTAGTCCATTATTTTCAATGAATCAAATCTTTGCATTTTATTTGGGGGGAATCATACCATTTCCCATTTGCTATGGGGCAGGGTGGGGAGGAATGGACAGAATCTATCTGATTTAAAGGAGGAGTATGCTCGGGAACCCATAGCAAAGCAAAGAGGAGCAAGTTTTTGACTTATCCCAATGAAAGGAAAAGAAGAAAAAATGGCAAACCATATTAGTAAACAACCTCTTTGTTCTTCCATCTGATCTTCCATCTGATTTGTTTTATTACAAAGGGAATAAGCTTCCTTAACAAGAGGATAGGTTATTTAAGAAGGAAATACAGTAATTATTGGGAAGATTGATATTATAATTAGGCTTGGTCACACTGTCAGACGATATTTAGAGTGGATTTGGCATTTTTATCCACATATCAGGTCCTTCCCAAGGACCTAGAATAAGCAGTTATTGTTATTTGATGATGTTAAAGATATTGTCATAAGATGTAAGCTATTCCAAGTAAAGCTGCCTTTTGCAATTGACTGGTGGTGATTTTGTCAGTGTCGGTGGTGTTTCCATATGTTGTTTTTTAAAATTCATATTTATATCCCGCCCTTCTCCGGAGACTCAGGGCGGCTTACAATTTTGGGGATACAACCCAATGCGTTCAGCAATAGCCTTCCTTCCATTGTATATGCCTGCTTATTACTAAGCGGCATTTTTACAAAATCAGCTTATTGCCCCCAACAATCTTGGGTCCTCAGTTTACCTACCCCGAGAGGATGGAAGGCTGAGTCAACCTTGAGCCTGGTGGGATTCGAGCCTGCAATAATTACAGGCAGCTGGAACTAAGTGCTAGGCAATTAACCCCAGTTCTGGGGTTACACACAGGGCTTCTGTCACTATTAGTAGATTCTTTGCTTTCTTTTGCTACAGTCATTCTACTTTTGTTTGTAGATCTTTGTGTTTTGTAATGTTTTTCCCCAAATATTTTTCTTCTATTCTGCTGTCTCCAGGTATTGCAATGTCCACTACCCAGATATATTGGTGCTTCAGTTGTGAACTCTGAGCTGTGGTGTGACAGATACTTGTCTGCTTGAATTCTAAAGTCCCAGAGCAGTTTAGTTTCTTCATTTTTTATTACTTTGTCTATTTTGTGATCTCACCAATCAATCCTTTATTGCAGGGAAATGGTATTTCTCTGATATTCTGCTCAATATTCCAATGCAATATTGTTACTACTTTTCTATGCCTTTGTTTGTAGTCTGTTTGAAAGATCTTTTTGCAGCAGGTAAATAGATGATCCATTGTTTCTTCAACTTCTTTGCTGAGGCAGCATTTGCTGTTTTCTCAGTTCCAACTTTATACGCATTTGGTTCTTTCTTAAGAACTGGTCTTGTGCAACCAGAATTAACCCCTCTGTTTTGCCAGGCCTTGTCATTGTCTGCTTTTTTTTAAATGTACTGTCCATGTAATACATTACTTTGCCCTCTCTTTTTTCTATTCTTTATTTGGTCTTTCTTGTAGGCCACTTTGATCTCTCTGTTAGTCAGCAAGCCTTCAGTATATTCTAGCTTCTTTACTGTCCTTCAAATAATCTTCCAATGTTTTTTTTTCTTTCTTCTTCAATTGTCTGGAGGACTTGCAACATTCCATGCCCACCTATTTTCCTTGATAAGTAGAGTCTGTCAACATCTCGGCATGGATGAAGGGCATGAATCATTATCATTGTTGCTGGTCATCCTATCCAGGGTTTTTAGTTCTGCTTGAATCCAGCCCCTATTCCAGCAGTATATTTAATGACTGGAATTAGCCAGGTATTTGTAGTGATCTTCTTCATCCAGATTCTTGATGTTACTTTCATAGCATATCTTGCTTTCATCCTTTTTCCACTATTTTCTTCCTGTTTGTGGTAAAGGTGGCACATTTCTTCAGTCCAAACTCCATTATTCCATTGTTATTTAATTACGTCTTGTTTTTCCACTGTTGTCTCCACTTTCTAGATAAGTGTGAATCTGCAGTAAACTGTAATCCAGGAATCCACAAAACACATTTTGTCCATTTTGTTGCAGGGGAGTGGAACAAAGTGAAATTACAGCTTGCCATCTTAGAACTACCAAGATGTATTCAGTGTGAAAAGACTTTTTAGGTGGGGGAAATAGGTACTAGGAAAGCCAAGTTCAACCAATAATTGTTCCACAGAAACAACTCACAAAAGTTTAAGTAAGTAATAAATAAGTTGTTTGCAAAAAATAAATTTAAAGTGTAATGAGGTTTAAGAACCAATACAAAGATCTTTGGGCAGAATATCAGAGCTAGGTTGAGTAATCTGCATTTTCAATAAATCCTTCAGCACATTTTTGTGGAACTTTTTTCTTTAAAAAATCAAATTTTTGTTTCTATCCCATTCAGTCAGTACAAGCCAACTGATACCATGATAATGGCAACAGAAAATAAAAACAAACCTTACATTTTATAACAAAATTCATGGTGCAATGATGAGTCCTAAAAGCCAAATGGACAGACACATTTTGAAATTTTCTGATATTCTTTCCTCTTCCTAACATGGGAGCAGTGAGTGATATTCCATTATGATTTTTAACTACTATAACATAAAGGCTGTACAGGATTTGCACAATGCACACATGATCCATATGCCACAAAGTTTGGGTGTTATTTTAGTTTAATGATATGGAAATTTGAAAGCTTACTGAACTATGTTCCTCAATAATTAATAATAAATAATTGTAATTAGGCTGACATTGTATGATCTGAGATTACTATACTTGTCTACTTAGTACAACAGAAGATTGGTGGCCAAGTATCCCACTGATGTTTAAAGCATAGAGTAGTGGATATCTTAAGGGAGTGGATTTCATCTTTTGCTTACATTATTTTTGTAATAAAAATCATCTATGGAAAATACCACATGTTAAAAACTATAGTTCTGTTTGTCCCATGTGTGTGTATTTCCATATGAGACTATGCTCATTGAAGTAACATTGGGATTGAGTGAATTTTAAATCACTTACTCAGAATTTACCCCTTCACCTCTTAATGAATAAATGAATGTGATTTCAGCCTTAGTAGAAGGCTCAGACAAAAATTGGAAAAACAATATTTTGGATTATTCATAAAGTTCCTGCAAAATGGGTTGTGACAAAAACTAGACATGCATAAGTTTTGAAACCTGCATATTGTATTAAACCTATGTAATATATCTCTTAGATTAATAGGGACTTTAAAGGATTTTATTTCTGATGCTGGCTTCAGCCACTGAAGTGTTCCACTTACAACTTCAAAAAGACTCCAGGATATGTAAGAAGCCTCTAAGAGTCATCAATGAGTTTATTAGGTAAAATATTATGTTGTACAGTTAGGTTTTAAATATCAGTCAGAGAGCATGACATATGCTTCTATTCCTTGACTTTATCTTATGGATTGATACAGAGAACTCCATAAAGTTATCCTGTGAAATTATTGATGGTTTGTTGTGCACATACAAAGAAATCGTTTCCACCAAGATAACTTTTCTAACAAACTGAGTCTCTATTTTCATCAAACTGCTGTCAGCAGGGAATCTCCACTGGGATAAATAATTTGCTCAGGTTTATCAAATAATTTACTCTGATTTGTGGCTGGATTTAGGTTGATATTTTTAAAAGATCAAAATATTTCAATTTTTTCCTTGGCTTTTAAAATAATTTTTCTAATATTATAACTGGATTTATGCTAATTTTTTTTAAAAAGAGAAAAAATATTTAAATTTTAAGCTTATACATTTTTCTTGTTTCCCTCATGCAAGCATAGTGAAATCCAGTCAGTCCAACCTTTATTATGAAGATTATCAATAAAGGTTTGATCTGGGTGTTGGTGTGCAAATCTTATACATACAAAAGTTTTAAAGGCCAAACTTGATTTTAAAACAAACTTGCAGAGGTCCTTTGGTAATCTGGAATCTGGAGCAAATGCTCAAGGCTCATAAAAATATCAAAGTCTATTCACACCAACAAGCTTTTTTTTTACTATTCATATATGCACATATGGAAAAGCTAGAATTTTTATATGCTATAAACTATAAAGGGGCTTTCCCTAATGTTCATACTCAATTATTCTTATCCAGGATGAGGTCTCAAAATTCCAGCAAAGTGTCTTTTCTGTTATGTGTTTGCTAGTTGCAAGCTAGCATGATCCTATGCAAATCTTCCATAGGGCTTTCGCCCAGGAATCACAATATGGCATCACCTCAGATGTTAAAGTCACACTGATGGTTCTTGTATGCAGTTGAATTCCTTTCCTGAGGTTGGACTGATAGCTCCCATTTTGAAGAGGGGAACTTGACATACAATTCCTCTTCCCAAAAGTTAAATGTCTGTTCTCCAAAATGCATGGCATAATTGGGTGAATCAAAGTCGAGAATCCTCTTAGAAACTCAGAGGTTGAGACCTGGCCTATTTTTTAATTTATTGTTTAAGTTTACACATGAGCATATGCCCTTACGTTTTTGTTTCTTTTTTTATTTCTCCTATTTGTCTTTGGATAGTCTATATATATATAAAAGCAAAATACCACTCACACATCATCACAAAATCTCCAGTACCGTAAAGCCTACAAATTTGAAATTTGGCAGGTATGTTCCTCTTGGCTTCTAGGGGCTCACTAAGAAAGGATTCTTCGAAATGACCACCAGAGCATTAGTATTTCATATATTATTATTAACACGGTCTGATGCTAAGCAGTTCTACTCCCCCTCCCCACCTGAAAAGAAATCTGTTCCAAATGCAAAACACAAGCAGAGGAGAGGAGTTTCAAATTCAGTTTTAGTTTCACAGCACCAAACAGCTTTAGTACAGAACAGTTGAGCTAAGCCACACCCAGGCTCCTTGCTGTCTCCTTCTTGCTCACACAGCAAATACTGTTTCAGTTTCCAAACAGCCCTCAACTCTCTCACACACTGACAGGACACTAGCCAGATGAATACTGATAGATGCTGGTAGGCAGAGGCAGAATTTTTTTTCTTTATTTTTCCTCCCCAAAAACTAAGCCCAACCACATAGTTTTTTTATCAAGATAGTACTCCTATATTTTTAAATCATTTTCCTTGTTTCTTGGTTTTCTATGAGAATCTGCAGCTGCGCACTATTGTTCATAATTGTTAAGTTTGCATGAAGAGTCAGACGCGAAGAGCTTCAGTGAAGAGTTTATTAAGTGACTACAGCTCAAATGGACCCGACTTGGCTGGGCTATGGCTGCTTCTTATAGCCAGCAGCCGTAGTTGCCAGCCAATCAGAGTGCAGGGTTTTTCCCACACTATTTAAACCAATCCCATTTGACATTTTACAAGAACAGTTCAAAATAAACCAATAACATTCAAACCTACATACATAACAATAATGGCCTAACAAGACTGCAAGAATTTATTCCAAAATATATTATTATAACACCAGGTTGAATGGGATTTTTAATACATTTTCTAAATAATCTGTCATGTACTGTGCAATCTGTTAGCACTGGAGAATATCTCATAACACTACAAGCAGAGCTGTATTTTTAATGTCATTACATAACAAAATAAATATTTTATCTTTCCTGTGCATAATAGAGTAATTAGAGAGCACAGCATAATGGATTAGCACACATCAGTGATACATATTAATCACAGTATGGAGACAGATCACTACAAGATGCAGCAGAAATTCAATGAGTACCCACTTATACACAAATGTGTAAAACATAAATAGCGCCGTCTTTGTATTTCACGGACATTTCATTCATCTATAATTTGGAAGGAGCTGCATAATTCCCTCTGGATCATAAGACTGGCATGTATCAGGTTCAAGATTTGGAGACAGCATTTCTAGTTAAGTGCATCTGTATAATAACATGGACAGGAAAGACTCAAGTTGACAGCACTGATACTATATAGAAGTCACATTTATTCCTCCCTTGGTCACATCTGGATTTGCGTGATTTAAATGCGTTCTACATGAAGCCATTCTTGGAAAACTATTATTAAAAACTATTGCCTGAGTTCAAAGCGCCACTGCTGTGTTATTAACTGAAGCAGGCTACAGGGGAACAGATGTCAATTTGTAAACAGTTGTATTCCTTCTAACAGGGTTTCCAGAACCAGGCCTAAGGCGGGGTTAAAATCCAAAGCACCGAAACAGGAGCAAACTTTTTGTCCCCTTAGGAATGCAGGTGATATAAATTACCTGCTGAGCTGAAAAACTTTCTTTTCCAGATGAAGACCAATTTTATTTGCATGTAAGAGAAGAGAACAGAATGGTAGATTTATCACCAGCAAGCCTGTCTCCTTATTGCTGTTACAGGATGCGAATGAGAGATATATTTTGATGGAACAATTCATATAGTTAAATCGATAATAAAATCTTGGAATGAAAGGGAAGAGCAAAATCCATTTCTACCTCAGCTGTCTTTCTCTCCCCCCGCCCCCGCTTTCAAGTAGCATGAATTAATTTACAAAACCAAACAATTTTTTAAACCCTTTCAATGCTACCTGACATGGCAATTTCTTGAATGTGGAAAATTAGAAGGAAGATTATTTGATATAAATCACAGTGGGGACCATTCAGTGTTGGAGAATGGGGAAAGGGGTGAAGAACACCAGCAAATGGTAAATACAACCCAAATGCTAAAATATTTCCCCATATCAAACTCCTCTTTTCACTCTCCACACTGATTGTAATGTCTCATTTAGAGCAAGTTTTCCGTGATTGATTTTCTTCTCATAATTTTAACACTCTGCTGTTGTTTCTCATTTCTCTCTTCATTTCTTAGCCTCTGTGATCTCTGATTTTTTTCCTTTCCAACAGCGGGTTTAGATGCTTGAATGAGACATCCAACCTTTTAAAGAAATCATTCATTTTGTTTAAAAGGTTGAATATGTCATGATAAGTTTGATGGGGCTGATATTAAAAACTAAGTGTTCATTTTGATTGTGTTGGGGGGCTAATATTAAAAAAAACACTCCTAGGTCTGCAAGAAAAACAGACATGTGGAATGCCAATGGATTTTTTTGGGCAGCACACGTTCCTTTGTTCTTTTTCACTGATGTTTATTTCATAAAATAATTTCAGAAGCAGTTATGAGTTGGAGCATAATAACTAAAAGTACAAGTATGTATATCTTGTCATCGCTTTTATATTTGTTCTTTGTCATCTTATTTTGATGTGAAGAACTAATTGAAATACATATATTAGGAAGATATATGGGGAAAATCTAAAGATAATCGAGAATTTTTCATCACATGCTAGTTTTCTAGACGAGGGTAGCATTTCATTTTTTACATTCTGGTGTAGCTCAAACTGAGTCAGCCTAATCATACACTGATTTAACACAGCTGATTTGTCCTTTGCTCAAAACATTGCTACAGAAAACCTCTGTTTTTTTGCTGACACTTTTCTTGGTATGAATGTACCCGTGGTATCTTGGCTGAACGATCTTGAAAAGATAGCTTGAAGGCTAGTGGAATTAGGATAAACTTTCAATTAGGAAAAATTTAGATTCAATTCTAAACAAAAGGAAACAAACAAAACTAAAATTAACAAAATATAGTTAATAATGGAACTTGGTATATTTTATCATTTTCTCTTTTCCTGCCCATTTAAAATTACAGTTCTCTGACACCCTTGGCAGTCCAGAAAATACCAACAACTTTGACAGCCAAATGAGGCCTTAGTGTACTTTTGGTTTAGGGGTAAACATTGGATATGTTTTTTACATTCAGAAGACATAGAAGTGCTGAAACATTTAAAATCTAAGTTTAAGCATGTATTAGTGTTACATCCAAACTTATTCCATGGCTTTGGAAGACAACAGCAATTTATTACTGTCAATAGTATTAATTTCTATTTCATAAGCCATTACAAAAAGACAGGGATTCAGTCAAAACAAGACAGGGCTGGACAATTCCAAAGATTGTAGCAGAGAGGGAGAACTCAGAAAGATGAACTGACAACAAGAACAAATTCCCCAGCTGGACAACTTCCAAGAATCTAGAATCTCCATTTCATTTGTAAATAAATAAACAGCTATACCTATTGCTCCTGGAAGACAATGTAGCCTGCATTTCGGTATACTTTAGAGCAGATCAATTGCTTATAAAGCATTGGGAATAAGAGCCTAGAAACTGTAGGATTATATTTTTGCGTAAGAAATAGTTCTGTAAAAAAAGTAAAACCTTTCAATCAATCACTATTGTCATTATAGTGAATAGTAAATTAATTCAAAGCATGACTGTAGTGCCGCAGCTATCAAATGCAAAATATATCCTATTAGCAAGTCTCCAAAACTATTACTTAATCTTCTAAAAATTGTAATGTGCTTGGAAAAGTCAAGAAGCTCTGTTTCAGTCTCAGTTGTGAAAAAAAAAAACCACTTGCTGCATTTCAGCATAATATATCTGCTGATGTTTGAAATGTATTCTCCACTTTGCAGCCAACGATGTTTTTAATACAAAACTGTCTCATTACAATGATAAAATAATGGCCAATAATAGAAAGTGGATTTAAGTTTGGTTTCCTAAGGATCATATCTTTCATTTGTGCCTGCCAATCTATAAAACTGGGGGAAGTACTCAAGGACAAAGAGGAATAAAAGAGGAAGAAGTAGAACAAGGAGGGTCTTCTTGATGGTGATGATGATGATGATATCCATTGAATCATGTCCGATTGGGCCAGGTCTCTTCACATCTTCTGATCTTGCACGACTTAGAGTTTTTCTATGCTCTGGCTCAGGAATCTCCAACTGTGGCAACTTGAAGGCTTGTGGACTTCAACTCCCAGAATTCCTCAGCCAGCTTGCTGGCTGAGGAATTCTGGGAGTTGAAGTCCACAAGCCTTCAAGTTGCCAAGGTTGGAGACCCCTGCGCTGATGGTTTCCAGCCATTGTTGTCATTGATCACCTCCTTTCCTTTTACTGCTAACTCTTCCAAACGTAATTGCCTTTCTCCAATGACTTCTCTCACACGACATGGCCAAAATAAGTGAGATGCAGTTTTGTGATTTTGCCAGGGTCCCCTTACTCACATTCAAACAGAAGATCCAGATTAATTTCTTTCAACCATCCTCTCCGCAATAAACAGGGCTTGAAATCCCAGTGCATTTCTCAAGAAAGCGATGAGCCACTTGCTTAGTTAGTTAGGCTGACTGCATTTTCTGTTTATTTGAAATGTGGTATGTGTGTAATTGTTGCCCTGCCTGTTTGTTTTTTTTTGTAACGCAGGAAAACTGTGATTCAATGGAATATTTGTTTAACACATGCAACAGACAAAAATTTGAATACCAGCATCATCTTGGGGGAGGGGTGTCATTAAAATCAGAGCTTTAACAGAAAAAGATTCTGAGAGATTCAGATAAGATGGGAAAGTTAAGGAAGGGATGAAGATGGGCAGGAGAAGCTGAGATGATTGGGGTTCAGTAAGTCAGTGAAGGATATTCCACGCCATGATAGTGGTTCTAACAGAGAGGAGATTAGCACTGACAATGTTACCGAGTTGGGTAATGAACATCTGCAAGGGAACAACCAAACTAAGAGAGCATCAAGGACCCCTCATTTCAACCCCGAGCTACAAATATTTTCCCTTATAGAGGAGTTTGCCAAGAAGAAGCCATGATTGTGTTCTCTTTGACCTCTGATTGCAATGCCATAGGGTGCTTTAGGTGCAGACTGCGGGTGGAGGGGAGAGGGTATTTGCTTTAAGTCTATAAAAGACTTTCCTCATTCCTTTAAACTATAGACCTGGTTCCTCCATGTTCCTCCAAATTCTCCATCACAACTAAAAGGGAAGTAGTAAACAAAATGACCATCAGCATACTAAATTCTTCTGGCTTGGAAAAAAAAATCCTAATGCATAGTCGCAGTGCATAGATTTATGCAGGGCACAATGGCAAACAGATTATTAATGCACAGAAGAACCTTTCAGATTGAACAGCGGTACAGATTAACAGGTGTCTTTCCTTCCCAAATTATCTGTTAAACTGAAGTTTTGGGATTTCCTTCGAAGCCACCTTGGTAAGAATAGTTATCACTAACATTTATGTAGAAGTTGGAAGAACTTCCAAATTACTACTTCTGGGATCTAGCTTTATTAAATGCAAACTTCTTAACTTTTTAGGTAGAGTTGGAAAAATTTTCTACTGTCATAAAAGGTAAATAGCAAGAGGAACAGGTGGAAAACAGTGTTCTAAGTCAAATTAGGCTTGGTCTGGAAACAACAATATCACAAAATCGTGGACAAGAAAAGTATAGCATCTAATGTGAGGACCTCACAACATTTCTTTTTTCCTTTTGCTGTTTTGCAAATTGTTACTCTCACCTTGAGGGGCACCGCTTGAAATGACCATTTGATGACAGCTTGCTGTCTTCTGTGGTAAGGAAATATAAACCAGAAGCTTCATTTTTGATCTTAGAGGAAAAGTGCTCCCATTGTTAAACAACTCTCATAATTAACACCTTTCTGTGAAACTTCATCAGAATCCAACAATCACTGAAACACTCAGAGGACGATGCATGATCTAGTTATCAAATCTGCATGTGTGTTTCTTGGTGCCCATTTGTTGTTATAAGTGATATTTTCTGCTCATATTTCTGCTAGCTTTGAGAATGCAATATATGTTGAAAATATAGCCAAGACAGAAAGACCGTAGGGAAAAAGGAAGCGGAAAGATGACAATAAAAAAATTAACTCATTTTATAGAACTTTGCCCTAGGATTTTTGCTACTTTCTTTTGTTCTGACTTTACAGGGGCACATACTTAGATGAAAAGACTAGCTTATATTAAGTGGAGGAAGTGCGAGTAATCAGAATATCATGAAGAGAGATAGGAGTGGGTAGACAGACATGTACAATTCACCAACTGTATTATTCAGTCTATCTCAACTTCTAGCTACTATATAAAAGGACAAAGATTATTTTAAGTCATGCATAAACATATTGGGCTTCCATAGAAGGAATGGTAATGAACAGGGAGAAAAATATATATGAGAAAGATTGGTGTGTTAGCCAATTATGTGATCTGGTGTGGGCAAAATAAAATCAACAGTCCAGGTAAGGAAAGCGAGTTGGAAAAGCAAGTTGGAAAGTGCCCTTAATAGGAAAGGAGAGTAACTTTTTTGGTTTTTAATTAATTTATTGACAAGCGCTTGATGCTGCAGTCCCATAAGAAGATGACAAAAGAATGGCTGCTCACCATTGGGGGAGAATGCTTTGGCCAAGCCCCAAATAAGAACCAGAAATGCACATTGCTCACTTGTCCTGCCTTTATGCCCCGTAGAAAGAGATTACAGCTTGGGAAGTGGAAAATATGAATGGTAAATCTACATTTTGGAGAGTGGAAATAGCAGTTCAGGGATGCAGGGTTGTACAAAAGAGAAAAGTGGTGATGCTGAATTTGGGAAGTCAAGTTAGATCATGTGGGAGAAAACCAAGTAATCTTTATACAGGTAGTCCTTCAGTTACAACAATACATTTAGTGACTCAAAGTTAGAGTGGCACTGACAAAAGTGACTTCTGACCATTTTTCACACTGTTACAACTGTTGCCACAGCCCCAAGGTTCTTCTTTTTCTTCTTGTGCCATATCCATCATCGGATGTTGGTGATCCTATTTTTATCAACAACCACATGAAAAAGTGCTGTTGAGTTTTGTCCAAGCCAGTGTCCAAGGTTACACAGTCAAAATTCAGATGCTTGGCAGTGTCCCAGAATCATGTGATCACCTTTTGCGATCTTCTGACAAAGAAAGTCAATGGGGAAGCCAGATTCACTAAACAACCATGTTATTAACTTAACAACTTCAGTGATTCACTTAACAACAGTCGCAAGAAAGCTTGTAAACTGGGGAAAATCACTTAACTGCCTTGCTTAACAACAGAAATTTTGGGCTAAATTGTGGTCGTAAGTGGAGGATTACCTGTATTCCCAAACAACAGAAGAGCATTCTTTATCCAGCACAGTCCTCAGGAGCAAATCCTGTGACTTCTTACGGGGAGGCCTCTTTTGTTTTAGGAGTTTAGAAGCACTGCCAGAGGCTTTTAGCAATAATGCACTATTCTGCAGGCCTTTGGTTTAATTCTCTCTGAAACCATCTCAGATGTGGTGGGATTCAAAAAATTTTTTTACTACTGGTTATGTGGGCGTGGCTTGGTGGGCGTGGCAGGGGAAGGATACTGTAAAATCGCCAGTCAGAGGTGGTATTTGCTGGTTCTCCGAACTACTCAAAATTTCGCTACGGTTCTCCAGAACTGGTCTGAACCTGGTGAATACCATGTCCTTATGGAAAAGTTCTCTAAAATTGCAGTAGCATGAGTTATCCTAGCACAATTTCTAATAAAGCATTTGAAGTGATCCTGGTTATAATCTGAAGTCCTAAGGAGGGCCTTTTCGGTAGAAGCCCTGCGTTTTGAGAATAAATCCTTACCTGGATTTATTAGGCTCACAATTTTGTGTAAAGGTACACATACCAAAGGCTTCCCAGCATGTTTTAGTGTTTATAGTGTCCGTTGGGTAGTTATATTTAAAAATGCAACCTTGGTCCTCTAGAAGTTGTTGAACTAACACTCCCTGGCCGAAGCTGTTGAAGATTATATCCTCAAAACATGGGAAAGAGCAAAAAATCCTGATCTCTGTTTTATCACAATTGTTTGTTTTATTAACATGCATTTCCTAATGTATATGATTTTATTTTTGCTGCGCCTACTTGGATAGGGTTTTCTTCCTAAAGGACATACAAATAAGGAATAAAGTCAGTTGAATGTAATATGTAGAAGTAAATAACAGCCTTCTTTAAGCTGGTTTCCTCAGGAGGAGTTGGCTTACAGCTTTCATAATCCAAAGTCCGGTACAATTTATAGACATATAGACTAGAATAGATGAGAACTGTACTCTGGGACAGAGTCAGATTGGAGAAATAAGTTTGTGGTGTGAATAAGCATATCTTCTATTCACTTACTGATACACTCTGGGTTTCTCTCTTATGCCCTGGTATATGGTGTGTGGGGTGTGTGTGTGTGTGTTCAGTCTCCCCTTTCAATATTGAACCTAAGACACTGTATTGTCAAACTGATGACACCTGCAACATGCTAACTTGCCCAGGTTTGCCAAGTCTGACAAGCCAAAGTTTGTTAACATTTAACCTTGCTTAGCCTTTGCCCTTGAGCTACTTTCAGGTGCCCCTAAATGAGGAACAGAGGCCAGAGATCTAATCTTCAGGGCATAAAAATCGCTTTGGTTTCCCATTTTACACATATGGAAAAGCTTCCAAGTGTCAGATGCAATACTATATTGATATCTCAAAGAACCTTTAATAAAATTCATTGCTCTGAATATATTATCGTTTGAGGCAGGTCCCTAGTATTTAAGCTACTATTTAGTTAAAAAGCACCAGTAGTAATTTTCTACCTCATGCCATTAAGCATGTGGTTTTCTTTATTCTAAAGACCTTCCTTAGCCTTCATATATCTGCTATAGAAACCCTATAAATACAGGTGAAACTTGAAAAATTAGAATATCGTGCAAAAGTTCATTTATTTCAGTAATGCAACTTAAAAGGTGAAATTAATGTATGAGATAGACTCATTAGCAAAGCAAGATAGTTCAAGCCGTGATTTGCCATAATTGTGATGATTATGGCGTACAGCTCATGAAAACCCCAAATCCACAATCTCAGAAAATTAGAATATTACATGCAATCAATAAAACAAGGATTGTACATAAAACAATATCGGACCTCTGAAAAGTATAAGCATGCATATGTACTCAGTACTTGGTTTGGGCCCATTTTGCAGCAATTACTGCCTCAATGCGGCGTGTCATGGAAGCTATCAGCCTGTGGCACTGCTGAGGTGTTATGGAAGACCAGGATGCTTCAATAGCGGCCTTCAGCTCTTCTGCATTGTTTGGTCTCATGTCTCTCATCTTTCTCTTGCCAATGCCCCGTAGATTCTCTATGGGGTTCAGGCCAGGTGAGTTTGCTGGCCAATCAAGCACAGTAATCCCACGGTCTTTGAACCAGGTTTTGGTGCTTTTGGCAGTGTGGGCAGGTGCCAAGTCCTGCTGGAAAATGAAATCAGCATCCCCATAAAGCTCATCTGTGGAAGGAAGCATGAAGTGCTCCAAAATCTCCTGGTAAATGGCTTCATTGACCCTGGACTTAATGAAGCACAGTGGACCAACACCAGCAGATGACATGGCTCCCCAAATCAACAGACTGTGGAAACTTCACACTGGACTTCAAGCATTTTGCAGTGTGTGTCTCTCCATTCTTTTTCCAGACTCTGGGTCCTTGGTTTCTAAATGAGATGCAAAAGTTGCTCTTATCAGAAAAGAGGACTTTGGACCACTGAGCAACAGACCAGGTCTGTTTTTCTTTAGCCCAGGTAAGACGCTTCTGACGTTGTTTGTTGTTCAGGAGCGGCTTGACAAGAGAAATACGACATTTAAAGCCCATGTCCAGGATCCATCTGTGTGTGGTGGCTCTTGATGCACTGACTCCAGCCTCAGTCCACTCCTTGTGAAAGTCCCCAACACTTTTGAATGGCCTTTTCCTGACAATCCTCTCCAGGCTGCACTCGCCCCTGCTGCTTGTGCACCTTTTTCTTCCACACTTTTCCCTTCCACATAACTTTCTATTGATGTGCTTTGATACAGCACTTTGGGAACATCCAACTTCTTTTGCAATTAACTTTTGAGGCTTTCCCTCCTTATGGAGGGTGTCAATGATGGTTTTCTGCACAACTGTCAGGTCAGCAAACTTGCCCATGATTGTGATTCCTACTGAACCAGACTGAGAGACTATTTAAAGGCTCACGAACCCTTTGCAGGTGTTATGGCTTCATTAGCTGATTAGAGTGGGACACTTTGAGCCTAGAATATTGAACCTTTTCACAATACTCTAATTTTCTGAGATTGTGGATTTGGGGTTTTCATGAGCTGTAAGCCATAATCATCACAATTATGACAAATCATGGCTTGAAGTATCTTGCTTTGCATGTAATGAGTCCATCTCATATATTAGTTTCACCTTTTAAGTTGCATTACTGAAATAAATGAACTTTTGCACGATATTCTAATTTTTCGAGTTTCACCTGTATATCAAAACAGGCTTTGGGTCTGTTAAGAGTAGATTGAAGTAGCTGATTGGATTCCTTCCTTCCTTCCTTCCTTCCTTCCTTCCTTCCTTCCTTCCTTCCTTCCTTCCTTCTTTCCTCTCTCTCTCTCTCTCTCTCTTTCTTTTTCTTCCTTCTTTCTTTCCTTCCTTTTCTTTCTTTTTTCTCCTACCTTCCTTCCTTCTTTCTTTTTCTCTCCTACCTTCTTTCTTTCTCCTTCCTTCCTTCTTTCTTTCACATATTAAAGTAGTGCTTGACTTTCCATAAAAGAAAGAGAAGGATATTATATCAGATCCAGGAAATTATGCAAAGAAATGTCTAAGCTACTGAATTTTTGTGGAAATTCACCACTGGTATTCACCAGTGCCAAATTGGAAAGATTGTATATTAGACGTGAAAAAAGTGGAAAAATCTGCTGAAGTGAAATTTTTAAAAAGGGAGGAGGAAAAGAAGAATTTGGGAGCAGGTAATGATGACAGACAGACATCGCAGAGAACATAAAGATGACCCCCTCTCTAGAGATTTTAAGACAACCACCAAACATTTCCAAAAACAGGCAGCAAAACGAACACTGTGCAGAAGAATAGGTGCCAACACCATCATTTCGTTATTTCCTTACGTTGGTTTGAGAAATAGATCTAAGAAAATGAACTGAGATGTTGGAAATAACACTGAAATTAGCTATGTAAATTAGACTTAGCCGAGACGGAGCCTATAATGCTAGACTGCACATCCCATGCAGCAGACAGTTAAAAATTTGAACATAAGGTAGCATTTCCTTTATCATACCCCATAAAAATAGCAATTTGCTAAACCCTTGTAGCACAGTATGGAAGGTGGTGTATTTTACTGATAATGTAAAGCGATGACAGATAGCTCTATACTAGGAGGGTTTCGATGGTGTCGCCTTTGTATAGCATAATAAATTGTCAGGAGCAGAGACAGCGGATAGTGCCGGCACTGCTCCACCTCCGGTAGCCAAATAATTCAGCCCCAGCGCAGTAATTATGCTGTGTGAAAATATGGGATTAATTAGACTGGTACACTAACACACTGTACTCTCATTAAAAGGCTGAGCAGCATTTCCATAGACGCTGGCACTTGAGCAGGGCTGCCGCTAATGTGAAAAGACAAAGTCGCCTCTTTTCACACTCCTTGCTTATTACCTTACTTAAGGCCACTTAAGCAAACTTCCGAAGGCAGCCTTGCAGAAATCCCCGGGTTGTCAGGGTTCTTTCATTATTTTATGTCTATGCAACACACAGGGAGGGGAAATTTAAAAATAAATGGGAATCAGTTTTAGGGCACATCTGAGGAAAAACGTTAACTGATTTCAAAGCGAAGGCTTCCTCTCCCTTCCCACCCACCCCTGCCCCCAAATCTTGTTCTTAAACAACTTATTTTGCACTGTCGGATGGGGTGGGATCTGACAACTTGACTGCTCAAAAGTTTCCTCAGATGCTTGATCTTAATTTGCCATTTTAAAAGACCACACAAGCAGGGCTGGGCCTTTGGAGATGAAGGGAAAAGTGTGAAAAACAGAAAGCTCAAGTTGCTTGTCATTTTCTAGTTCTAGGACAGAGGGCTGTTAGGGAAACAGAATACAGTACGACCTGGGGTTGCAGAGGAGGTATTATTAATTTTAGTGTTTCCAATGTGGTCTTACCACAGAGTCTACCTCAGAGGTAGAGCAGAGGGACCCTTAAAGGTGCAGTTTCATGAAGGCTACCCTATATGGAAGCCATACGTTTTAAGGCCTCCTTATATAGCTTTGATAACTGTCACCCACAGCAGTACAGGTAGTCCTTGGCTTACAACAGTTCATTTAGTGACCATTTGAAGTTACCACATTGAAAAACATAGCTGATGATGGTTTTTCACGCTTATAACCATTGCAGCATCCCCATGGTCACGTGATCAGAATTCAGATGCCTGGCAACTGCTTCATACTTATGACGGTTGCTGTGTCCTGGGGTCATGTGACCACCTTGTGTGACCTTCTGATAAGCAAAGTCAATGGGGAAGCCAGATTCACTTCTTAACAACCGTTGTTACTAACTTAACCACTGCAGCAAGTTCGTAAAATGGGGCAAAAGTCATTTAACAACTGTCTCACTTAGCAACAGAAATTTTGAGCTCAATTGTGGTTGTAAGTCAAGGTCTACCTGTATAATCCACAGAGAAAAAGGTCTGATTGGGACTGTAGCAACCTGCTCTACATGAAGAATTTGCAAAGCTTTGCCCAGATAGCTGCATTTTTTTCATAGTGAAGACAAATATAATTCTACATTTGCATTTCTACACTACAGTCTATATTCTATTCTATTCATATTATTTCGATTATTTTACTTTAAAAACTCACTCCTTCCGCTGACAAATACCAATCGCCCTGTGCGCTCCCACAGACGGGGCCTCCTGGGCATACCGTCAGCTAAACAGTGTAGGCTGGCGGCCCCTAGTGGTAGGGCCTTCTCTGTGGGGCTGCCCACACTCTGGAATCAACTACCCCTTGAGTTGCGCTTGGCCCCTGATCTCTGCTCCTTCCGCCGTGACCTCAAAACATGGCTATTTTTGCAATCCGGCCTGGACTGACAGGGGATCGGGGGTTTTAATTTGATTGTTTATTTGGCATAATTTAATATCTTTTTAATTTCTTTTAACTTTTGTACTTTCTGTCTTTTATGTACGCCGCCCTGAGTCCTTTGGGAGAGAGGGCGGCTTATAAGTCCAAGTAAAACAAACAAACAAACCAACTTCCACTCTTTATTTTTCTTTTTTGCAATTTTAATTTCTTCTAACATCCAGTCTGAAAATCCTACAAAGCTCATTGTTACTTTCTCAACGCAAATATTTTATGTTGTTGAACTTAAAGAAAACAGTACAACATGGCTGCAGACCCTCTATAAATAGGGCAATTGATTTGCAAGATTTTTTTTCTGACTTTTTTCATGTCAAAATCATGAATGATCAGCAACAGATTTTACAAATACATTTCATAGAAATTCATGCCCGATCATTCAGAGGTTTACTTTTCTTGCACTGCGTACATGTTTCTGAAACTAAGAATTGCTGTTATTTATCCCTTTGAAGTCTGCTCTGGCTGCTGATGGCTTAGAAACCAATAGCAGTCACAATTTCCCTCTCCTGTCTGTTGTCCTTCCCTCCTGGCTATGCAAAAGGAAATCTTGGAATTCTTAAGAGACCGTGTCGCAATGTGATTCTTGCACAAATCAAATTAAAGTCCTAATTTGAGTGTAAAAGCTGCCTACTCCAGCTGTTCTTCAAAAAGAAAAGCATGGATCAGCAGACCACTTTTCAAAATGCTGCAGGTTTGTCTCAAAAGCTCTGACGGGCTCTGAGAGCTTCACAATCTAGGAAAGAAAGGCAATTTTATTACATCTCAATTTTGTTTCATCATGCCTACCATCCCTGTCCTATTGTTTCTTTTTATTTTTCTTATATGTATCCATTTCATGTATTCATAACTATGTTTTTACTTATACCTGTTATCTTAATCGCTTGACAAATAAATAAATAAACAAACAAAAAAACAAACCTGGATATAGCTGTTCTTTACATTAGGGCCATGATAAAAAATGAGCCCTTCTTACTGCATATAATATAATATTACATGAAGTAATGAGCCCACTTGGCAAATTCAGACAAACCTTTCTTCTTCAGTGGTTTTAGCGCAGGGATATCAAACTCAATTTCATTGAGAGCGGCATCAAGGTTGTGTCTGACCTTGGGGGGGCTGGGGTGTGTGTGGCCAGGGGGGCATGGCCAGCTCAACATCACTCATGTCAAGGGGTGCCTGTGGTAGCCCGAGCGCTCTGCCAGTGAAAATTGACTCCCGAGCTCCGTTTTCAGCTGGGATGGCCTCCTGCAACCCTCTGCCAATGAAAATGGAGCTCAGGAGGGCCTCAATTTTTGCTGACAGAGGCACCGCAGGCTGGTGCTTCACTTTTTCCAGGGCGGCCCCACGGGCCGGATCTAAGCACCTAGAGGGTTGGATCCAGCCCCCAGGCCTTGAGTTGGACTCCCCTGTTTTAGCGAATGGCTCTTAACTTTTGAGGGGCAAGCCCTTTTCTAGTGACTGTTAAGAGAAAAAAATAACACTGTTCATGAATTGAGATAGAATTCTTTGGTCACATATTAATTATACTACAACTAACCAGTATCACTGACAAAAACTCCCAAACCAAACAAAAATGTATCTGATCCAAATCTTTTCTCTGTAATGGTCAACAGACAATCATGTAGCAATAGCAATAGCACTTAGACTTATATACCACTTCACAGAGCTTTACAGCCCTCTTTAAGCGGTTTACAGAGTCAGCATATTGCCCCCAACAATCTGGGTCCTCATTTTACTGACCTCAGAAGGATGGAAGGTTGAGTCAACCTTGAGTCTGGTGAGATTTGAACTGCAGGCAGCTGGCAGTCAGCAGAAGTAGTCTGCAGTACTACATTCTAACCACTACACCACCGTGGCTCTTTTATGTACAAACATGTACAAATGTACAAACATTTGCACAATCTCTACAGTCTTCATCCCCTCTTTACATGTTCTGATTTATAAATTAGGCATGCCCAATTTATAGTTGCACAAAGGAAGAAACCAAAAAAATCTAGTAAAGCCTGTTCACCTAACCTTGACACCAAATGCGATCACATATTTCTCAGTGACTCCCATTATCCCTTTAGCTTAAATTGCTTTGTTGAAGTTCGAAATGGCCTTTCATCAATCAGTGCTGCCCCATTGGGAAGCACTATTCTGATGCATTGAACTGTCTGGTGATACTTGAAGAATGGGTTGACCCGCCATCTGGTCAGTTTTGATATGGTCAGATGCTTGTTTTGCTGTTAGCCCAACTTTCTCAGACGATTGTCTTGTGGTATAAATATTACATAAGCACTTGTCAATGGCTCGGCTCCCAGGATGAAGCCAATATTTGCAGGCTTTGAGTCTCACATTTCTTGATGGGGTACAGGAGAAAGGAAGAAGAACCAGGATAGAACATCTGGATCATAAGAAGAAAAACAAGCATCTGTGCCAGAATATTCTCAAGTTAAGGATTCCTTTGAATTATATTCTAAGGGGCATGCCATAAAAGAATGGGGGTCAATTAGTCCAGAAGGTCAGACTAGAAAACCTCCAAGGTCCCTTGCAACTCTATTATTCTGAGTGGAGGAAAGGGATATTCAACAAACGGAAGCCTGTTTTGTGACTAAACCAAACTGGAAGAAAGAGGAGCGAAACAGTCTGAAGTCGGAGTGCAGAAGACTGTGAGGCTAACTTCATTGATACAAAGGAGCAAAACTCTTAAGAGTAAAAAAGCAAGACATTTAAAAGATTATAACAAGAGAGTGACTGGGAAAAGAAAAGAGGACAGTCAGGAGGAAATACTGTATATCAGGGGTCTCCAACCTTGGCAACTTTAAGACTTGTGGACTTCAACTCCCAGCATTCTGGGAGTTGAAATCCACAAGTCTTAAAGTTGCCTTGAGACCCCTGCTTTAGACTTCCTGTTGCTGTGGCTAGCTCAAGAATTCTGGGAGTTGAAATCCACAAGTCTTAAAGTTGCCTTGGCTGGAGACCCCTGCTTTAGACTTCCTGTTGCTGTGGCTAGCTCAAGAATTCTGGGAGTTGAAGTCCACAAGTCTTAAAGTTGCCAAGGTTGGAGACCCCTGCTGTATATATCCTGCTCCCCACAGAAGCATCTGTATTAGCAACACAGTATTAGTTCAGTGACATCTGATTTGCATGCATAGAACATGTTGTTGGCATCATTGTACAGATTAGTTCCCACAATGCCACTTAATTAACCTGAACCGTCTTCACTTCCTTTACTCTAGAGCGGTTAATGTAATGTGCGAATCATTTGAAAAAGGACATTCTAATAACCGCAACAGCTAAGGAAAGTGCTTCTGGGTTCACAGCTATGACAGTCAAAGCAGCTGTCTTCAAAAGAGAATGTTGATATGATTTGATAATATTTTGATAAGTTTGTATTAGAAAAGAAACTTCAGATAGCTATTGTAATGTGGGCACTATGTACTTGCTCTGTGAACCCTGTATTTTGTGGGCTCATCCTGCAATAGACACTTTGAAAGAAATACACAGTGTGAAGTAGGATGTGTGTGTGTGTGTGTGTATGGTGTGGCTAAGGACTGCTGGCAACTGTTCCTCTGGGGACCCTTCTCCCATGACTGACAAGGCAAACACCTGGTTTCAGAAGGTATGGTTGATATAGGTTCACCTGAAAGTTAAAAATCTATTCTCTGCGGCAAAAAAAGGTCACACAGAATATGGAAAGGCAATCCAATGTGGAATTCTCACCAGCTCTGTTCAAACTATAGGATTGCAACCTGGGTTTCTAATTTTGTTAGATGTTTTTGGTTTATCGGGTCTTGTGACACATTCTTGAAGAAGTCTTGTGGTACAATAAGTTGTGGACAATAAGATATTCAGTGTAATCAAGTCTTTGTTTTTATCAGTTACACAAAGACACAAATGTCCTTTGCTACACATTTTTCTTTTCAAAATACATTTTTATTAAAAGATTTACAAACAACAAACTAACACAAATGAAAAAAGGGAAGGAGGGAGGGAGGAAGGAAGGAAGGACAAAGAAAGAATAAAAAGAAATGGAAAGAATTTTATGCAGCAAATATAGATACAATTGCAAAATTATCTCTTACTGTAGGATTTAAAGAACAGCTCACTTTTGTCTGTTATTCAGGATTTAAATTCCTGAAAAACATATAATAGAGCCTTCACTCTCTTCAATCGGTCTACTATTTAAACAGCAGCAGGCTTCAATCACTTCCCTGGCTGTTTTTGTACCTGCTCGTTTAACAATCTTAGTAGCTTGATAAGCTGGTGGCAAGAACACAAATGAGCAGTCAGACGAGGACACCCAAATTCATTGGTTCACATTGCAATGAACAAGGACATACATTCAATTTTGCAGCTGCTGAGATTGTTGGACAAGCAGGTACAAAACCTTCAGGGGAGTGGTTGAAGCCTGGGAAAGGCCGCTCATCAATCCACAGGAGTGCTGATTTAACAGGAGCTTATCAAGTACTTAGGAGGTAACAGCTTGGCAGCCCAAGGAAACAACAGCCAACAACTTAATAGCTGGCCATCAGCACCCTAATCAACAACTAAAAAGCCACACACAACTAGGCATCATATAAATACCACACACAGAGTAGGCCAAAGTACATAGTCTGCTAGAGAGAAGTTCCCTGAGGATGGATTCCAGCACGAGTCCAAAACTTGGAAGACTAAATCTCTGGTCCTGGTGACTGACCCAAATTGGATCCTGAAACACCAATCATCACACCAGAGTAACCTGGAGGCTTTTTGGCTTGTGAGGGCACTCAAACAATAAGTGTCCAATAAATGAAGAAATGATTCTTCCATATCTTCAGATATTTGGAGATGGAGCAAACAGATACTTAACATGTACTGGTGATAAGCCTTGCCCAAGATGATACCTTTCAGATATATTGAATTGAACTCTTGGCAATTAACCAGCACAGAAATCGGCTTGTTTCATAGGATCTTATAGTCAAATGTATCCATGGGACACTATATTGAATCAAGTTGTATATATCTTAGCTCTATAGAATGCCACAATATAGGAATACTTGTTTCCAAAATACTTCCAAAGAATGTAGGAACTTCCCCTCTTGTAGGCAATTTGTCTAGATCTATGATGATCTAAATGCTTAAATATTTAATTTGCACCATCACTCCAAGTTCTTGGCAATGGCATGGATATGCCTAATGATAAGGAAACATTCATTAGTTGTAGGGCAATGTGAAGTTAGGAATTCTTAGACCTGCTTCAGTTAAGGCATTTGATTCCCCATTGGCTTCAATGGATAAGGGCATACACTGTATTTAGGCTGAAAGGCAGTAGGAAAATGGCAACATTCCTAAAATATTACATGTAAGTTTATCAAAGTGCAGATTCATAGGAAAAAGAAGAACATTGTCAGGGCTGAGCAGGAAGTTGTCTGGAAATGCAGATAAGCTTCAGAAGGTTCTCACTCACCTGAAGAAGATGGAGCTATGTATATGAAGAGGAAAAATGATTTCCTTCTGGACTATTCCGATCCCTATAAACTTAGAGGTCATCTTGTCTTCTATCCTCGTAGTGTGTTTCAGTTTGATTACTGTAGCTATAGGCCTAGTCCTGCTCTTCAGCAAACTTGCTGACCTCATGCATGTTTTCCAGGCTCTGCCCACAGTCTGTCTCTGGGAAATAGCCTTTTGAGACTGTCATTTAATGAAACACGATGCAGCTATTACAGTAGAGTGATTTTATTATATTTATGTCCCGTCTCTTCTTTAAGTACATATACAGTTGTACATCATTATTGCATTCTAATAACAAGTACAGCTAAAGGGGAAAAAATAGTGGCCTATTTTTGCAAGCTGGATGATTGCGGATTTGAACATGGGCCTTCCGTTATGTTGTGTTGGCTGTTCATATTCAATGTAGAATAGTTATTATCACAAATGATAATAACTATATTTAGTGAGGCAATGGGGCTATTGACCCAGTAGATTCCTGGCAGTTTGAATAGTCGATTATGTGCCAAGGTGTCTGGAGTGGGGCAATTGGGAAGGGAATGTGGATATTATTGCTATTCTTACTCTTATTGTTCCATTGCTGATATTAGCATTGTTAGTGTCATAACTATCACTTAGTTCCATTGTTCGGAGTAGTTTGATCTTACTTTCACCATTGAATCTACTGGTAGGCCAGTAGAGTGTTTCTGCCAAGCATGATGATGCATCCATATTCTCAGAAGTCAAAGGAAGGTGGTTTTCTATTCTCCACTGCAGCCAAGTAAAATAAAGCAATATCTGGAAACTGCTATATTATCTTTTTTCACCCAGTGTTCAGCTTCCCGTTTAAAATCATATCCCCCCCCCAAACGAAATCACCTAGCTTCTTTAGTGGAAATAGAAGCTGGTTGATTGGCCTTAATTTTAATACAGGCTACTAACTTTATTAAGCCCGTTTTCTTTCACCTGCGGGTTTTGTTTCTTGATGCAGGATGCCTCTGAGTTTCCTGACTGAATGCTAGTTTTACAGCAGCCCAGGGTTTGAATCTGCCATCCAGATATGCCATATAGCCAGACTACCAAGATGGGTCCTAGTGAAATGTGAGTACACAATAGTAAAGGGCTATTTGCAAAGCCTCCAATCTCGTGATGTAAACCAGTTGACACAAGGAAAGAAAATCTGAGTTATTCTATTAATATCAGTTGCCACTGCCAAAGAAATGTGGAATAATGCAGTGTAAAGCAACGTAATAAGAAGTTTAAGTGAATCAGGCTGAAGTGACGATATAACACCCCTGGCAAAACATAACCATGAATATCAGCCATCTTGAAAATATTATGGGATAGACAATTCAAGAGGATCATGTCTAAACCATTTCATTACCAGCTTGGTTTCTTTCCTCCAAATGACAGAAAACGTTTGTTTTTATTTCAGAGTGCTACCACTTGGAATACTTCAAAATGTAATGAATGTCTATATTTTGAAGTTGATTCAGAATCTTTGACCCAGAAACCTGAGAAAAAAATACAAAGGTCTCACATTGGATTAGACCATGGATTGAATTGGGTACAGTTGTAGGACTGTAGTTTCCATCTTAACTCCTATCTTATGATAGCGATCCTAATTTAAATTGTTGGCAGCTGGAATCTAACAAGATCAGGAGAGACAAAGTTATTCATTTAAATAAAACAGTTCCAACCTTTTGGTTCCAGGTATTCATTTAACAGCAAGTAGCTTTTCCTTTTGGAATTCCTCAGTACGGACAATAACCTCATTAAAATCTTGTTCACACCTAAATAAGGATGTATATACAGTGTTTGGGTTTTCTACTGTAGCATTTCAGTAAACTCACCAAAAATAAAAATCATCCCTGGAGGGGATCCTAATATTTTATGTTTCTGGTAGAAATGTCATATGTTTTATTGCACACTATAAAAATTTGCACGAGACACTTTCCAGAACAAAAATGAGTTTATGGGGGGAAACTGATCAGCTGAAAAACCAACCAGCAGCACAACCTTTTCAGAACACCACAGGTAAGTCTGATAAATGCAGGCCAGCACTAAAACAAAGCATAGGAGAAGTGAATCAAGTGTCAGAGATGGGTGAGATGCCCAGAGGTTCCTAACCAGAGTGAATCAAGTCATCTTGGTGGATTCCTAAATTCCAGAGCTGTTGAAATACCAGCAGTCAGTGTGGCATTTGCAGAATAGAAAATGCAAATGTGTTGCATAGCTCCATTGACAAGTAAATGCAGTGCCAGATTGAAGTAACTCAGCATGGTTCTGGCAAAATCCCTTACACTCTTGTAGCTGAGAGGACTATCCTACAAAGGCAAATAGAAATAGATGAGTAGGGCTTTTTGAAAAGCAACCCCAAGACAAGGCTGCCAATGATGAATTGTGAGCCTTTCATTCTGTCTGTACGGATCTCTACATATGCTTGCGAGAGATGGGTGGTCTCGAAATGCAAAATATAAACAAAAAATTGATGTCTATTTCATCTACAGGTGACATCGATCTTAGTGATTTTAATGTAACCAGCATTTATACGGGGCTACAAGAAATGGAAAGGAAATGAGTTGTGCACAGCGCTTGGATTTGTCTGAAGATGATTAAGTAAACTCAATCATAGCAGCAGGAATATCAAGGAGCTCATCTGGAAAGTATCAGAATCAGAATACAGCTGGAAGGGAGGTCTTCTCATCCAGCCCCCTGGTCAAGCAGGTGATCCTATACCATTTTGACAAGTGTGTCCAGTCTCTTCTTAAAAAACCTCCAGGGATGAAGCACCTACAATGTCTGAAGGCAACTTCTGTTCCACTGATTAATTGTCCTCACTGTTAGGAAGTTTCTCCTCAATGCCAGGGTTGCTTCTCTCCTTGATTAGTTCCCATCCATTGTTTCTTGCCCTGACCTCTGGCACTTTGGAAAATAAACTGACCACCCACTCTTTGTAGCAGCGTCTCAAATGCTGGCATACTGCTATCATGTCCCCACTGGTCCTTTTCTCTAGACTAGCCAAACCCAAACCCTGCAGCTGTTTCTTCGTATGTTTTAGTCTCCAGGCTTTTTATAGTCTTAGTTGTTTTTCTTTGCATTTTTTCCAAAGTCTCAACATCTTTTTTTTTATAATGTGGCGACCAAAACTGGATGCAGTATTCCAGGTGTGGCCTTACTAAGGCTTTATAAAGAAGTATTAATACTTCATGTGATTTTGATTCTATGCCTCTATTAATACAACCAGGGATTGTATTCGCTGTTTTGGCTGCTGTCACACACAGGTGCCTCTCACAGTCGCTGTTTTTGAGCCAGGTTTCGCCCAATCTGTACTTGTACCTTTAAGTAATAGCAGGATGATGCTGGAAAGTAATCAGTGTAATATTAATGCGACTGTAACTTAAAGCATACCTAAGGCTGACTCCCATGGATTAAGCTTCATCAACTCTATTGGATGATTACTTTGTTAACATGCATAGGGTTGCCTCAAAAGTCGCCCTTGTTCAGAGTTATGCTGTGGACTCAGCATTGGTGAAGAGAAGAAAGGACCATGTTTGTGTCTTCTCCTCTCTGTAGAAAAAGGAACTTGAGGGAAACAACTCTGTCAGAAGGACTAGAACAGCGGTGTCAAACTCAAGGCCCACAGGCCAGATCCGGCCTGCAGGGTGTTTAGATCTGGCCCCTGGGCCCATCTTGAAAACAGTGAAGGACTGACCTGCAGTGCCTCTGCCAGCAAAGGCCATGCACAGCCTCCCAAACTCCATTTTCACTGGCAGAGAGCTGCAGGAGGCCATCACAGCCAAAAACAAAGCCCAGGAGCTGTCGTGGCCAAAAACGGAGCCTCAATGAGTGACATTGAGTTGACCATGCCCTCCTGGCCATGACCCTCTGGTCCGCCAAGGTCAAACACAACTCTGATGCGCCCCTCAATGAAATTGAGTCTGACACCCTTGGACTAGAGTTTTAGTTGGGAGAAGAGGACAGGGCTGACAATTTAGGGGCACTTTCAGAATACATTTGTGGACGTTCTTTAAAATGTCTTTGAAGAAATCCAAGGAATTCATACACTTCTCACCATGGCATCAACTCTAACATTGTCCTGATTACATGGAAGAAGAAGAGAAAAGTTACAACGTGAGGAAGGAGGACATGGTACTGTTGTCTTGTCTTTTGCTGCATTGCAATGGAAAATAATCCTGGCAATAAAAAAAAAACCATAGACAAGAAAAGTCTTAAGAACAACAGCAACACTCTAGCATTGAGCGAAATGGGAATGAATGCTCTGTGAACAGTGTGTGCAAATGTGTGGGTTCTTTTGTGTGAGTGGAGTTCCTTATCAGTTACTTTTTTTTACAGTATTTATATCCTGCCCTGATCTTGGTATACTCTAGGCAGGTTATGAGATCAACAACAAAAACATAAAAGTCAATAAAAATAAATTTATCTCTTGTTCTTTATTTTTCTGCCCACTCGTTACTTTGTGAACCAATTGATTGCACTTATTTTGGCTGTCTTTTCCTCTGCCAAATGGGTTAGGGTTAAGGTTATAGATCAATGGTTGACAGTTACCTCTGCAAATTTATTTACCCATGCCCTAATCACCAATCGATTATGTCTTTATGCCTGCAGTGGGCAAAAACTTTTTTTTTTTGGACACGAGATTTTAGCACTAGCAGTAGCCAAGAAAAGAACAAGAGCCACACATTTTTTTAAAAAAGTATCATTAATAATCACCCTGGGTATTATTTGTGCAAGTTCCGGCCACACACGGACTTAGCAGTCCTACATAAACCTAAAAAGAAATAAATCTCCACTGAACTCTGCAGAATTACTTCCAGAAAATTATGCACAGAATTGCACTAGGGGTCTGTTTTGTTCAAAATTTCCTATTAGGGATATATGACTTATTTATTTAATTTGATTTATATGGCAGCCTCTCATGCCACTCTGACTCAGAGTGGTGAATGAATTTTGTTTTAAAAGAACCCCATAATATAACACTTTAAAATATACAGTACAAACATACAATTATACATAAAAATGGCTCTGGAGACTAAAAAGCCATATGATATATAATACAATTTTAACCTACCTGGGCTTCACTAACTTCATAATGTCCATGACTGAGAAACATCCATGTTTCCAATGCCTTTGGAAGGCTGACAAGGTCAGGGTTTGGCATGCTAAGATGTTCCAGAGAATAGGCAGATCTCCTTAAATCCATGTTATAATCTGGAGCTTTTTCATTTATCAAGTTATCACAGCCTACAGGTATGTGATCTCTTCTGCAGTTATATTGCAGGTGAAAATGTACCGTATTGACTCAGAAGGGAGTCTCTTGTTAGGCAGGTGTAATTTTCAGCTAAGTATGCACAGAACTGGACTTTTTTTCCATTGCTGTTTTGTTTTTGATCCCTCGATTCATTTCAGTGACTGATACCACTGCTCTAATTAAAGGTGGCAACAGAAGCTACAAGGAACGACTAATTACCTCTTCCTCTCACTAAAATGTCAGATTCTGTGTCACCCACACAAACCCAACTTCAAACTTGTACCCCAGGCCAATAAGATGACTGGGCTACCTTTAATTGCAGACCACTGAAAACACCACCACATAGTAATAAGGAAATTACTGGCATCCGTTTCAAAGGATTCAAAGAATTATCTGTGGTTGGGCGTCTCTTAGCATTATTATCTCTATATGCATTATTGCAAAGCCCCTGCTTCTAACAAATAGCTGTCGCCACTTGTAGGTTAGCCTAGGCCCCTCCCTTGCAAATTGTACCGTCTTGATGCCCTTTCTTGCTGTCCAATTATAAAGCGGTGCTAGGTTTTCTTCAAATGGCTTTTCAGTGTCAGACCTATCAGGAAATTAACTCATCATGCAGTGACAGCTGCTAATTTCCCCCCCTTACATGTCAGATAGATCACCTGCTGAAGCTAATAATGAATCACCAATTCCTGATTAGAAGGTGCTTCCGAAATGTATAACTGCCATCGGAGCTAATTTTTTTCTTCATATAAAATGATATCACCCTAGAGGAGCTGAAAATGAATTGTTCTGTTCAACAAGATGGAACAGAGGTAAGCTGTTTAAAGTGAGCTGTGTGCGATTGGAAATTATGAGCTAATATTGTAGAGTATAGGAAGGGGTGAAAATGCCACTTTTCTTTCTTCTTTTTTCATCTTACCAAATGAATTACTCTTTCCTGTTACATAAGCTATTCGCTAGAATGAAGTCTGTTTTAGGGCTCAGGATATGCTTTTGTCCTCTGGGTTCTTTGTGGTATTTTTCTCCGAAAATGTACAAAATAGAGAATACGGAGGAAAGAGTTGTTGTGTTTCCCCTCGCTAGCTTGCCAGTGGCTCAGGCTGCTAGCTGATGGTCCCCAATGTTTTTCAAAGCAGGATAGTTCAGATACAAGTTTTTGGCCAGCCTGAGGCAGGAAAGCTCATCGTGAAGAACATCTTGAGCCAACTGTGTCTGCAAACATAACAAATCTCTCTCTTGAGGAAACTTTCTATCAATCTGGATGTTTTGAAGGCAACATTTATACATGACAACAGTGCTCACAGCACTGTTCATAATTCCCCATGTGCATATTTCTTGGTATGTTGGTTTTTTGTGCCAGTTCAACTAACTTCCATGGTGAACTATTGCTGATAAGAGACAGAATATCATTTAGCTTGGAGCTTTTGTTTTGGTTAACATTTTATATCTATGAATTAACTTTCAAGAGACATTTCTTGAAAACATGGCAGAAAACATTGTGCTGGAAGCTATAAATGTTATGGGGAATAGCTGAAGATACTTGACAGGGCTTCCTGTTTTTTCTGTCTACTAGGGAAAAAGGATGCTAGTCATGTAAGTCAACCTAGGGATTATATTTATTGAAACTGGCTGACTACGATGAACAAAAATTCCACTGTATGTACATAGTTAACTATTTAATAAATAGACAATGTGGGGTCTTCCAGTTAGTTGGATTACTATAATCAATGATTACTGGACACATTGGCTAGAGCTGATGGAATTTGCATTCCAAGATACAACTACCCCTATATTATCATTATATCACTTTTTCTAAAATTACATATTGCCATTTGATGTCGGCCCTGGTGATAGCTCAGAGAAAGTCAAGGTATTCACCAATATACAGAGTAAACATGACTATTCTCTAAACAAGTGCTTCACTTTTTTCATGCCACAGTGTAATTGAGGTGAAATGCATATTGAGAAAGATGTGCTTTAAAATAATTTTAAATCCCTAATTTTTATCATAGATGCAAATTAGGATGATAGGAAACTGCCCTTCAATTCTCTTTCTGAATTATTGAATGAGGTGCTTGATACATCTAGATACCTAGAAAACAAATCTATAAAATCATATCAAGGCTGGGACTTTAGCTATGTTGCATAGTCTGAGGAGCAACAGCCACTCTGCTTATCAAATGATCAAGAACCCCAGATTTCAGATAAATCCAGATCTTTCTTCCTGCCATGTTGAAGACAAACTGATGCATTTCTGCCCCTCAGATGAAGCAGAGCAGAAGAATATGTCTTCCACAGCAAGGTTCAGATGCAGCCTTCCAAAGGCCCGAATTGTATTTGCTGCTATTTGTGATACCCCAAAAGAGAATTACAATGGAAGGAAAGATGTAACTAAGGCATTAAGCTTAGTAATGTATCAAAGTATAAGCATGAGATCAAATATTTTGTTTGGAAGTAAAGAAGCCCAAGTTGATGGTTTATGAACTATTAACAGTATCCTGGTGTCCAAACCTGGTTTCCTTCATAAATATGTTTGCTGGGTAATTTTGCTCTTTACAAATTCAGAAAGTTTTCACGGGGTGATGTTAAAGGAACAAGAATCTAATTCCTGAGACTTCTATATTCAATAGAGGATATTGGTGATATCTATATTGGTGATAGCAAATGGGCTAAACCAAAAACAAAAGGTAGAAGCACATATCTGGGTTTCTGGAAAATCTTTCTCAGCACTTCCAAGCCAATGAACACTTCTACATATATATATTATATTATTTATTTATTTATGCAAAGGTCTGCTCTTTTCATTGTGCATACAATGTGATTGCTGGTTTGACACTGCAGGCTACACTGGTTTTATGAAGGATTAAATGCCACCTGAGACATATTTATCCTAAATAAATCACAAATGGTAAACTGCAGCATGTCAGTGTCAACACCCTGTATTGCAACGGAAAGGTTAGCCATACAGAACTGAGCATAGCTAAAAATTAGCATCCAAGCCATAAGACCAGAGGGCTCCAGTTAACAGGCAAAATGATCAAGAAGAAATCTTTTCAATGAAAAACATTCCTTTGAGTACCTACGAGAATCTTGCAGAAGGCCATCATTTTGTAAAGGTCACTTTTATCCTGATAACAAACGGGAGTTGATCCTGTCATTGTTGGCTGAAGACAGTATTTAATAAGTAGTGAGCGGACTGTCACTTTTAAGAAGAATGAGCAAGTTAAACTTGGCTAATTATGACTTTCAGTCCCCCACCCTTGAAATTTTATTCTCCCTCTTTATTTGGGGAGCTGATCTGACACATCCAACCTGGAAAATAAAAACAACAACACGTTTGCCACTGTGACAAGCACATGCCCCTAGCAGCTAATTTTAGAAGAGACAATTGTGCTCTGACTTTTGGATAATCGGATGTATCATTTATGCGTCTTCTGCCCGATACTTTTGAATAATAAAAATTAGATAATTAAGATATTAAATTAAACTAATCCAGTTACTTCCTCTTCTCTTGGCCTGAAAGTCGTGAGTCCAAATGGGAACAGAAATTTTTTCCCTTCCCTGCTCCTTTCTCAAATCAGACTGGGAGAGTAATCATGATACCTAGTCTGTAAATCTATGACACTTTTCCGGCTTACTTCTAAATATAAACCTAAGGCTGTCTTCTGGCACTCAGAAGCCCCACGTACAATTTGTGGGCCACAAATTTGCAGGCTTGTAATAAAGTCTACTTAATGCCAGCTCTGTGTATTGATCAACAGTGCATGTCTGTAAGAACTCTCCATGGGATCTATTTCCAGGTAAGCTTAACATTAAAAATGAGAATACACCTTTTAGTGCTGGTTTTTTTTTTATTGTAAAGAACCAACTGTTCCCCTGTATATGATAGTTACATCTCTTAAGGAAAAACAGAAGTTTTTATAGCAGAAAAATATTTGTTTTTTTTAAAGCAGGAACTTACTTTAAACAATCAGAACTTATTCACAACTAAATCAACATTCTGATCCAACAAGAAATAGATCAAAGTCAACTTTTTCCACTTAAGATTAATGGCAGAATTTAAGATGGAAAAGGGTCATCAAATATTTGCAAAGCCCATTCATAAAACAACCTGCAAAATGGTATATATTCGAACGATACTATTTTTTGTTTTAAAAAGAAGAAATCCCAGCAATGATTACATAACAGGCATTAGCGAGTTTCTTTTGCTAATACCTCCCCAAGGGTTGATTTCAGAGATATCTCATGATATCTAGTTATCAGGCATTTTGAACCACACCATAAATTTATTTCATTGTGAATCCTGCATTTTGAGTAGAAATAACTGGGGTGTATTTAAACAAGTTTGGAATGTAAAATTATTGCATACATAGAATGCCTTAATCTATACAATGTTGATGTCTATGTCAATTGGGTGATATGAGTACCTGCATATTTAATTTGCTCTCCCTACAGGAAGTCACATAAGTCAAATTACATAATTAATCAGAAGAAAGATAAAAACTCAGATGTCAAAAAATAATGAAGAGGTGATAAGCAAAATAAACCAAACTATCTATCTCAGTAGTTGCATCTGTGTATGTTCTGATTTTATTTTGTAAATTTTTCAGTGTCTATAACTGGTGACAGTCTGATCAGTGCTCATGCAAAAACAAGGATAATTCCCTTTTGTATGAAATATTCCCAGGATGGTGATGCTAATACCATATAAATGCACTGAACAGCAAATACCATTTACAAATGCTTTATAAGTTAACAATAAAACATAATATAGCTGATGTTTAATTCTTTCTTTTTTGAACTGAATAGGCAGAATATTTTCATATCTTTTATAGTTCACTGTTATCTCTTTGGCCCTGGATAATAGCTGTTTGTGAACCATCTTCTGTGTAAATGAGCATGCTACTTAGTTGTTCAACACTTCCATCACAAGAATTTTGACTAGAATTTATAACTGTACCAGCCTGCAAAAGTTCTTGAGTTTCCTCTTTCTCTATCACAGTATGTGAATATACTCTAGAGTCATTCTCAATTTCCTGGGGTAATTGTGTTACTATGTAATGAGTTGCACCATTGGCAAAGTTATTGTTAGACTCCTGAACCATCGCTTGAGCAATCTCCTCTGTGACAATGATCTGTGAAATTTCTCCATCTGCTTCAACCAAATCCATGTGTTGACTTTGGATGCTCAGGGTATGGCTGTCAGCCTCTTGCATTATTATTTGAGATCCTTCTCTAGATACCATATGCACAGTTCCTTCCTCATTCAAAATAACCTGAGTGACACCTTCTGTCATCAGCTGATCAGCTGCAGCTGTATCGCACACAGCGAACTGGAGGACTCCTTCAACCATTTTCTTGAAAGTGACCTGAGCATTTTCCTGAGATGAAATTATGGTAGACGGATGCACAACTTGTGTTACTACCTCCATGGACTGTTCTTCTTCAATTTCCTGAACGCCATGGAACATTTGTGTTTCCTGTGTGATGTCATCCATAGAAATGGTGTCTGCTTCTGGATTTGACATTTGCAATGCTTCTTTGTGACAAAGCTGTGCTCTATCCAAGAGTTCTGCTTTGTTCTCCACCTCACCAAGTTCTGTTACAGCACAAAGCAAAGCATCTAATGCTGAGGCAGACTCGGGTGGGTGCGCCCTTGATGTATCCAGAGACTCTTGTCTCATTATCTGTTGCACCACTGCATTATTTGGCGCTGAAGCCATCCCTATGGAAACAGCATCTTCAAGAGCAGTTTCTCCTACAGAGCCTTCAACGACAAGAAGCCGTGTTTTCCCATCTGACAACTGTTCATTAAGTATTTGTTCTGGAAGTATGCTGCTTACATGGGAGCCATTTTGATTTGTAGCTATCAGCTGTCCGTCTTCAGTTATATGTACCACCCTTGCCACTTGGCCAGCCATTGCCAAAGTCTGAAGGGTAGCTGCTGCTGTTTCCTCCACTGAGGCATCAATTGTGAAATCACTGTCATATCCCTGAATAATGATCACCTGTTGCACTTGTTCACTGGCTTGTGGATGCCTCCTCATACCATGAAGTATATTATCGCTGACTGGAGAAATTTCATCCAGAGCTGATGAAGTAAAAGGGCTGGTGGTTTCAACAAATGTAGCTCCTTGACCTTTCAGTCGACATTCATAAGACTTAGAAACTATACCTAAGAAAAGAAAGAAAGAATATATTTTTTAAAAATGTCAAAAATAGATTCACAAAATACAGGTATGAACAATATAAAGATATAAAAATCCCAAATGATATGTGGATGCTATTCTCCTTTCAAGTACAGGTTAACCACTGTGATAAATTCTGTATCAATAGGAGCGAAGGGAATAGTCATATATACAAGATGGTTCATCTTCAGAGGAACTTAAGAATCCCATTTCTTTCTAGCCGTGCCTAGATGTATTTATATACTTTCATTAAATGCTTCAGCAACAAATTTGTATAAATCCTTTTGAATTTTCAATATTTCTGCACATATATGACTTAAAATGTAATCTGTTTTTCACACATGCAATTGGAGGAAGATAATTTCATTAAACAAATTAGTCAAAAACATTTGTATTTGTTGATTTATTTACTGAAGGAAATGACCCAAAGCTATATAACTGTAAGAATTACAATTGTAGGATTCCTGAAGGTTATATTTTGTCTAAAGCTGCAGATGAAATAGCCCACACTGGGATATTAGACTGTGTATGTTTTATATATTTGTTTATTGTTTTGTTGTTATTCTGGTTTGCTGATGAATCAATGTGTGGCTGAACCATAGGGCTTGACGTTCAGGATAGAAGCATCAAAAGCAGACATAAAACCTGAACTATGATAGGTAAGGGGTAAATTTAGATTTGAAAAGGGCCACTGCAGCTGCATCTTGACAGACAATCTTTTCCTAGATCTGAAGATAAATTAATGAAAAAATTGTACAGTTTGATCCCAACCAATTTATTTATAAGCAATGAATTCAATAGATTTGAACCCTAATAAACTTGTAGAGAAGATATTTTAAGTTGTTTGAATATACACAGCAGACATCAAATTTGGATTTCTAATAGTAAAATCAGTCAGTTATTTAATCTGCAATTATCCATTTAACAATAGCACTGATAAATTGACTACAGAATATACAATGTAGTCTGTATTTTTTTTTAAAAAAAAACCCACTATAAAATTCTTTGACCAAGTCAGAATTACCAACAGAAGTTATGAAGATACATAATGGGCAACTTATGTATTGTAAGAAAATCTAAATAGAAAGGTGGAGTTACACTTTGAAGATGAAGTTCAAACAAGAATCACAAGCTGTTTAATAAAGGCTACAGTTAGATAGTATAATTAATTTGTAACAAAATCCCCCAACATATAAAACAGTTTGTGCATGATCTCAGATATTATTTGCTAGATATTCACTGATCTTGTCATGCCCCTGGTGGAGACCGACTCTGAGGGAGAGGAGGAACAGCCAACAGGGAGTGGTCTACTGAGGAGAAGAGGGCCATGATCTTCTTCATGGGTCGCTCGTGTGAGATCTGAGTCTGGACCTGCATGCTAACAGACGCTGGAGACAAATTAATGTTTTATTCCTAAAGAAGGTTTATCTTGGTTGGCATTCTTCCAATGGACTGTACCTGGTTATCTTCCTGAAGTTGGCAATCATCTATCCTGGTCTGTCGTGGAACTTTATTCAGTGCGGTTTGGTTTTGGTTTTTGCTTCGTTATCGGCTCTTTGAATTTGAACTGTGTTTCTTTCCTTTGAAATGTTATTTTGAAAATAGTTTACTCCTCCACTGTGAACAATTAAACAGTGAAGCCAAGTTGAAGGCATTAAAGGACTTTTATTTACATTTTGGTTTTTGTTATATTTCTGATACACTCTGGGTCATCACAGATCTCCTGTGCCCTCCTTACCAGCTGAACTTCTTTCAGGTCAACTTATTGCTGTGGAACATGCCCATGGAGCTGTGGACAGGCTAAATCAGAAAACAATATGCAGTTTATATATCAAGTGCCACAAAGGGCCCACCATTTGTCTGGAAACAAATCTGTTTACAGTTGAGGAAGAACCCTCTCAGGATTGAGCTCGATTCTAGGTTCCATTTGGCTATCACTTAAACTTGAAAAGCTGGTTTACTATGATTTACTGTGGATGTACAACATTGTCCTTGGAATGACTGTCACAAACTCAGTAGCATAATGCAATAAGAATGAATCTGCTGAATTTAAAATTGAAGAAGAAATACAAAGGGGTTATGCAAGATTGCTAAATATTGTTAACATAGCAGTCAAGAGCATGTGGTAACTACTTCAAATTATTTGCTCCTCTGACAGCAGCCTGGTTCCAATACTTACACATAATAATTTAGCAGAGTAACACAAACTCATATGATCTTGTATTAATATTAAAAACAATCCAGTCAGTAAGCAGAACCTATGTCACCTTACTGGCTTGCCCAAAGCCAATTCAATGTGCATGTAAAATGAGTCATCTACATTATTTTAATTTTATTTTAATTTATTAATTTTATTTTCTATTGGGGAGACTCAGGGCGGCTTACAATTTTTGGGATACAACCCAATGCGCTCAGCAATAGCCTTCCTTCTTTTGTATATGCCTGCTTATTACTAAGTGGCATTTTTACAAAGTCAGCTTATTGCCCCCAACAATCTTGGGTCCTCAATTTACCTACCCCGAGAGGATGGAAGGCTGAGTCAACCTTGAGCCTGTTGGGATTTGAGCCTGCAGTAATTACAGGCAGCTGGAATTAAGTGCTAGGCTATTAACAGCCTGCACCACCAAGGCCCATTATATCATCCCTAACATTTCATATATATCTCAATACCATTTCTGATGAAATTAAGATGTATCAGGATTTTAGGTTTAAAAACACTGTTCCAGTTTCAGAATATCTCTACGCCAACTATTAAGACTAGAATGCACCCATTATCAAAACAAAATTACATTATACCATCCTAATTTTAGATGGCAAGACAGAAGGGAGTCTTTATGCCATTTAGAGAAAAGTTTTAAAAAATTTTTTAAGGGACTGAAATGTTTGTCCAAGTAAAACAGCATGATTGATTTGGCACCACTGATGGATTAAATTCTGGCAAGGAAAAACTGTGGGGAAGAACGAAATGGTTCTTTGTATCATTAACCTTATGCTCTTTCTCTATGGATATCATACTCAAGATTCTCAGCTTGAAAGAAAGAATGTACGGGAGAACATAACACAAAGAGACAATTAAAAATCAGAATTGATTCATATTTTGCAAGAGAACGATGTAATTAATTTCCACATGTGTCTTGCTTTCGTCGACAAGATGTAGGCTCAGACTTGCAATGATATGGTCTTAAATCAAAACACAATTCTGCTCCAATATTATCCGTTGGACTAATTCCACAGATAAAGTCTTAAGAGCGAACAGGCATGAAGTGACACTGCATCAGAGCAGAATAGAAACAGAAGAAGATAAAGGAATATGTTCCCTCCCTTGGCTTCAGAGGTAAATGCTGCATCTGTGATTTTATGCATGTCCAGTCTTTGCTCAGCAATTGAACGGGAAGTCTCTTGGGGGCTTGAGTTATCCTGTAAATTCCTTGCAGCATAGATAATTATGCCATTCTGACTGCTTGCTTAATCTATTTGAATCCAGAGGTGAGTTAGGCCACTTCCTGACCATTAAAGTAAACTACATGGGTAAATACTGCTGTCACTAAAGGGGTGTGATGAAGCTTAACTACACCAACATCTTAACTTCGGCTCAGTGCAACCCAAGCTATTCCATCATAGTTCATAAATGCGATTGCAGGTCCATCTTTTGATTCAGCAATTTAATAACTTCGAGTGCTGTCAGTAGTGCTTTGAAAAATGGATCCTATAAAATGTAACAGTCTCAATCAGATTGTAAAAGATTCACCCACGGAAGATTCTCCCATTTTCAACTATAATGAATTAATGTTGAGCTGTGTAGAAGTTCAAGTGTCAGTTAAACTAATGGGAATATGTAGTGTAGGCTTAAATTTTAACTGGGCCAAAAATTTATTGGGAACATCAAGTTCAATTTTAGTGATCTTCATGGTAAATGTAATATGTGTAGCTGAATGGATTCCCTTTGTTTTGAAAGGATGGAAGTTAACAGAAAAAAATGTAATTCTAGAGATATGTTTTAAGAATTAGTTATGGCAGAGCTTCCTCCCCCTCCCACTATTTTCCTACTCATTTTTACTATTAAACATCACTGTTATCAAAGAAATCTTATATTTTAGAAATGTATTTTAAACAAAAGCTGGAACAAAGGAATGAAGAATTTTTGTTGGACATAACAATCATAAAAGTAAAATGAAAAGATGGCTGTAGTTGCTGTTGATCATCATTACAAAGTATAAAGGAACAGAATTACATTTTAAATTGATAAAATACAATAATGTAAGATTGCTATCAAGGGATAAAAGATCCTATGGATGTGTTTCATATCTATGGATATCAGGATCACAGAATTGGTTATTTTCCAAATATTCTGTATTTTCAACAGAGCCCTTATTTATCAGCTGGCATTTGGAGCAATTATTTAAGAAATGGAAAATCTTAAATATTTTGGGATATATCATTATTTGTATACTCTATTCGTGTTTGTAGGCCACCTTCTCAGCAAAATGAGACAAGATATGCTTTATTTAATGTGATTAATGAAGAATACAAATAAGTTTTAGCCCAGCTGTGTTTTTGAAACCAAGAACTGAGTATTTTGCTGTTGTATATCTATATTATTTTTGTTATAGCCCTCATTTCCCTGGCCTCCAACCTCTTAGAATAAATACCTTATTCTTTTGTTAAGCTCACATTTAATTAAAATGTACAGGATTTGTGCAGTGAACTTGAATGAAACAAATAAAACAAGGGCCCCCCTCTCTTGAAGGCATACGTTGTGAATGAAAAATGTCATTACAGTCTAAAAAATTTTGCAGTAAACAGGGCCTACAGAGGGAAGTTTCCTCTGTAATGACATCCATAAAATACACAAATGGCACTTTTAGTACCATCCTGAATATGGCATTTTCTGTGCTCTACACACAATCTAAATGGTTTGATCATAGAGCATAATACTCCATTGGGTTTATAGAACAATCAATGTTCCATAAAATGATGTATTTATCCAATAGTAGGCTCAGCAGTTACTGGTGTATGACATTGTAGGACACTGGCTTTATACTCTTCAGCAGCACACATGCTGGCTGTAAAACTTATCTAACACTACTTCAACAACTTCATCTCATCTGTGTCAAGTAATTTGTTGAAGCCTCAGCTTGGCTTAAAAAAAACTTGTAATAAAAATTCATAGAATTTTCAAGAGAATGAAAGCTGATGACAATAGAAAGGTCACATTGTGTCTCCACTAAAGGGGTCAAGGGTTATTTGCAGTTCTAAAACAGAAAGTAGATTTCATGCATCGTGTAGCAGATAAAGATGGCATTAAAAGACTTGTCTCCAAAAGTAATGCATAACGTATCAGGAAAGTCTGGGTTAACTCAATATTGCATGTAAACCTCCACTTTGGCTTTTCTTTTATACTTTAACAGGCATCCATCTGGGCAAAGTGTACCTTGCTGATCAAGACAAAATCAAGGAAATGGACTTAAGAACATTGAGTGAGAGATGCATATTTTTGAACTATATGTTTTGATAACTTTACCTTTTTTCCCCTATATAGGTGTTATTAAAGATTTTTATCTACTGGGCCCTGTGACATTACTCCTGCTGGTTATTTCCCTATTTTATGTTCATTATTATGATAATTGAATATTTTAAATAACATTACATGAAAGGCAATCTTTAGGCAGTATACATTGACCAACTGAAATTACAGTGTTAATATTTAGTTTTGATGAAAAGTTTCTCAAAACCCAGTTCCAGTATTCTAGTTATCTTCCTTTTCTCCTTCTCTTTCACTTAGCCTTTAACCAAAAGAAAATTAGGGGACTAACATTGGTAGTTGATATGTTGGCTAACTCCATTGGGGTAATGAAATAGAAATCCTGCCCTGTAGCTGGATAATGACTGAAAAGAATACCAAAAGTGTGTAGCACTCAATGTGTTATTTTTTAATCATTTTCAATTATGCCCATTTTTATGGGAAGCCACTGTAGGAGATAACCAGGTAGACCCTGAGGGTGGGGTCAAACATGTCATCAGTTTGGAATCCTTATGTTCCCACAAAAGATCAAAGTCCAATCCTCCCCCATGAATTCTGTTGATCCTTATCTAAAGCCATTTATGTTTGACCATTAGAAGATCAGACTCTTGTGTATAAGTAGAACGAAATAAAGTTCTAGTGCTTTGAATTCTACTCTTGTTTCTGGTTTCTTGTGCCTAAACCACTTACTGAGCATATACTATACTATACTAGAAGCAGTTAGAAATTTGATTCCAAAATTCTTATCACTAGAACTATTCTTGCTATGGTTCCCAATGCCTGCAAATGTCTTCCAAAGCAACCTAGATAAAAGTAAGCATAATTTTTCTCTAACTGTTCACAAAACAAGGGTGGGAATAAGACATCGTTTTTATGGCTCTAAAACAAGCTACAATCTGAACTAACTGGGCAGGAGTTTTTTTTTTTTACCCAGGGAGCAAGCATGGAAATAATAAAATTATGCTAACTTTGCAGAAAGCAAAGGGGTTAATATCATTCTTTTTATTTTATTATACCAAGCTAATTAACGGAACAATATATGCACATATATAATAGTTTTAATAATAAAAAGAAGGAAAAGAGTCAAAAAGGGGAGTCTGGAAAATAACATATTCAACAAAATCTGGACCATGTCAATTAAAAGTCTTCTTCCTTGTCCCTTTGTTGAAAAAGCAATTAATTCATGTATTGGCAGACAAGATATATCAACAATTCATTTCTGCAACACTGTTATAGATTTCCCCTTCCAGTGTCCTATGATAACTCTTTTTAGCCAGCAGGTGTTTATTTCACTCTGAGGAAATTGTGAGAGGAAGTCAAGCAAAACTAGCTGTATTATTTTGCCTGTCTTAATGCAAGTGTGCAGCCACCTAAAGGTTTTTCTAGTGATTCCACAAAGCTATTCCCATGCTATTATTTAGTTAGTTGCTTGTTTTACTTATAAGCTGCCTCAATTTCCAAGCAAATCTAGCCAGTGTACACAATATTACATTATGATTACTGCAATTTTTAATCCTGGCATAGCATGATTTGCACCCTTCAAAGGGACAAGTCATATTAGAAATAGACTTTAAACCAGGGGTGTCCAACTTGGCAATTTTAAGACCTGTAGATTTCAGCTCCCAGAATCGGAGTGGCCATGTTGGCTGGGAAATTCTGGGAATTGAAGTTCTGCAAGACATACAATGCACATAGGAAGAGGCTCGGGACTTTAGCCATCATCCCAACATTTGTGATAGGGTCAATCAAGCAGGAAAACATTTCTAATGAGACCTCTATCAACTCCTCTACAGCATGTTCTGGGCTTACAGATCGAAACTGTGCCATATTATCTTTGTCAACTATTTTTAAACCTATGTTACTCTGTGAAGAATCATATGCATACGCATTGCCACAAAAATAATTTATACTATCAAAAACAATGACAACTAGCAGATAGTTTACAAGATAGTATTGTATTCTCTTGAGTAATTCAACTGAGAATTTGGGGTTTTGTGTTTAACTTGGCTCCTTATGTTTTCCTGTTAGTGCGCTAAAACGATTACTGTCATAACTTGCTAGTCATATCTATGCTTTGTTTATAAATGGAAGCACGGTACAGTGTACTGTCATATCTTTCCAGAGCAAATTATAGGAAATAACCATTTATCTTCATTGCAGACACTTTCTTATGTTTGGTAGAAAACAAACCAGTATTCACCAACTGCACAGAGGCACCATTAAAATCAGATTTACAGTAAACAGAACCTGCAGCTGGGGTAAAACACTGTTAGTATTTTAATTATCAGCAAGACTTTTTGGAAGTCTAACATCTGCTCACAGCCAAAAGACAGCAGCTGCTTGTGTACACATGAAACAATGTGAATTTTTGTGTATAAATATTAAAATATACTGTATATGGTGTATATGTTGCCATGACACTCTTATTAGGACCGCCATGGCTATGGGGCATCTAAAACTCTTTCTTGCTTCTAATAAATTCACAGTAAATTCTTCTTTCAGAAGAATTAGAGCCAAAGAGAACAGAAATTCTTGAATCCATAAATTGAACATACTTACAGGGTTATTTAACTATGAAAATGCTTAGACTCTAAATCCTTACAAAATATCAGTGGTATGTTCTGATCACTGTACTTCCAAATGACATCAAGGTGAGGACACTTCAGAATAATGTTGAGGGCCAAATCCAATAAAAATTTTAATATTTATAATCTTTATTCTCTTTATAGTTCTCAAATATATTTTTGAATGGTTAATATCTAGAAAGCACCAAGGACCCTTGATTTCAATGCTGAGGTACAAATATTCTCCTTTATTGGTACTTACACTACTGCAATAGAGCCTACATACAGCTGTCTTTGAAGACAACTCAAATGTACAGAAAGTAACACCCAGATTGTTGGAAGGGTACTTGATTTTTCTAAAAAGATACTTGTATTGGGATAGCAATTGTGTTTATGGTTGCAATATCATGTTTAGAACAGTTTTGATGAAGGTATGCAAATTTTCACAAATAAATCAATATTCCGAAATTCACCATGCATTTGTAAAGCAACTTCAAAAAGCAGATTGATACCTGACTACATCCTGAAAAACAGCGTATGTTTACTGCAATGGCCCGAGTCTTAATTTTTGTCAACAGTGTGTTTTGAACTAAGTTGTCCAACAACACAGGCTTTGCTGCAGTGTTTTGCTCTCTGACAAAGCATTGGGAATAGCTGACAATCAAATGAAAAAAAGATAGCCAATTTGTCACATCTTTTCACTGCCAATCTAAGAAATGTGCTTAAGCACATTTCATTAATACTGACATATGCTCATCACTATTTAGCAATTTATTGCAACTGTGCTCAATGTCTTAGAAATTTTAGCTGGGGATAACGGGGTTTCCAGTTGAACACAACTAAAAACATATCTTATCTCCAACAGTTTTAAAAATGTGTTGTCATTTGCAGTATGCTATTGGGTGTTTAAGTTATTTTGACTTCTCTGTGATGGTTCCTTTCATTCTATTCATGCTTGAACTCCACAAAAGGTGGCTGCAGAAGAATTTCATGGACATATAAGAACTTCTGCCAGCAATAGAGATAAAATATCTAACAATGTTGCTGATGGAAGACACATGGATGCCAAATGATGCTGTTTTCAAAAACTTCAAAATTAACTCCTTTTAGTAATAAGATCCTCCTAATATTCCTACTGTTATTAAATCTATCAATCCTTTAAAGATGGATCAAATGCAGAACAGAAAACAAAGCAGCATAAATATTCAATCTACTTGATAGGCTACAAGTGAAAGTGTGTTGCTTAGGTTCTATTTGCTAAAGGATATTTTAGGATGTATTTAATGCAGTGCAATCTTTAGCTATAGTACAGATTCACGTCAAACTCATGCGTCATGGTGACATCACATGACATATTGGGACTTCCCCCCCTTCACTAAACCGGGCTTGGGTGTGGCCAGCATGTGATGCATCTGGCCCATTGGCCGGGAGTTTGACAGCCCTACTATAGTAGATGATTTTTTTTATGACTGCACTTTTCAGTACATTGTCCATGGATGTATATTCTCTCAATCAAACATCAATATATCAGTGCACTTCTAGTCCTTTTTATATCCAGAAACATTAGCTCTAATGCACAGAAACTTAGTTTCTGCTTCTTATAGTTATGGATATTAATTAGATTAGCACACTGCATTGTATTGTTTTGCTTTGGGGGGAAATGTTTTTCCCCCCACTATGCTATGAGCCTTCCCTATGATTGTGATTGTAATCACATAAACTGAAATCACTTTCTCCCCCATATCCATTTTAATCCTTAAGCATACTTTCTAAAACAAATTAATACCTCACAAATGATACAATTGATTGAACAAAGCTGATTTTTCATTTCTATTCAATATAATGGGAAGACATTATTCAGCACTATTCAATTGTTTCTAGCTTATATATGGACATAAAATGCAAGACTGCTTGTGATTTTAGACCTCATACTGACCTCATATTCAAACTGCTTTTGAAAGGATAGCATCTCCCTTACCCACTAACAGAAACCTTCAAAAAACGGAAATCAAATGTGTTGCATGCAGTGGTTTAACAACCGGTTTGGTGAGCGCACGCATGCAACATTCAAAACAGCCCATTTTAAGCTTAAAAATTTACCTTTTACTGTATGTCAGCGCTGGTGAGTAAAACAGCTGAGGCGCAGCAATCCACTGTGCTGTGCGAATCAGTTGAGCTAAAAAATAGGTAAATATAGGAAAAGGCAGAGGTGGGTGGATGGGGCCAGGTGCTCACCGGAACTACTGGTTCGCTAGAACTGGTCTGAACTGGTAGCAGCCCACCACTGGTTGCATGCTGAGAAAAGTTTTTCTCATTCGTTATTTTTCTCTTTTCTCTCTATGATTACTTTAAGATGAAGATCTTGAGGTGGATTAGTATCACTGCCACCATAAATAACACAGAATTTGACTATTCACAAATGCTGAACTTCACTGTGAAATGGAGACACCTGAGCTAGCCAACAGGTAAACACCCAGACAGAATTGTAGTTTCCTAAGCTTAAAGAAAGATGATTTTTCTTTTTCAGAAATACTTTTAGAGCAGGGTTGTCAAACTCAACTTCATTGAGGGCTGCATCAGGGTTGTGTTTGACCTCCGGGGGCCAGTGTGGGTGTGGTGGGCATAGTCAGCATGACATCACTCATGTTGGGGGTGCCTGTGGTGGCCCAAGTGCTCTGCCAGCAAAAATGGGCTCCTGGGCCCAGTTTTCGGTTGCGACGGCCTCCTGCAGCCCTTTGCCAGTGAAAATGGAGCTTGGGGGGGCATGCTGGCAGAGGGCTGCAGAAGGCCATCACGGCCAAAAATGAAGCCTGGGATGGCTGCGCGTGGCCCTTCCGAGGTCTGTTTTCACTGGCAGAGGCACCACGGGCCAGTCCTTTGCTGTTTCCAGGGTGGCCAGGGGGCCAGATCTAAGTACTCCATGTGCCGGATCTGGCCTGTGGGCTAGAGTTTGACATCCCTGTTTTAGAGTAACCCTTCTTGCTGTTCTTTTTTTTTCTTTCCCCCAATCTTTAGATTCATAGATCTATCCTGGGAATGAAAAACAATCATCTTTCCTTTTCTCTCCTTTAAAAACCCACAAAAAATTTGTGGCAGATCCTTGGAATGAACTTAGGTACATCAACTCCAAATTCACTGTAAATGCACTTAGTTCTCTGTGATTTCAAATCATCTTATTCCTGCTGAATTTAAATGCAGATTTCTAACCTGTTTAAATAAACACTATTTAAACCTGTTAGTTCATCAAATGCAAACACTGCACATTAAGCAGGGAATATCAACCACTCATGAAAATGATGGGAAGTGACATCAAAGTAATAACATGATTACAGGTTTATGGATTTCTGAAGTCAACATAAGCCAAATCCACCCCTTTCCCAAACCCTTACATGATTTTAGCAGATGAGAAGTTTCAGTACAGTTTGTTTTTGATCTGAAATGCATATAGCACATTCAGATCAGCAGTTCTGTAACTTGAAAGACTGCTAGAAGCATTTGGAGGTCTAACAGAAAACAAGAAACGGCATGAATTGGGAAGGAAGCCAGTATGACAACTGGGGACAAGGGGCACAATAAGGCAAGAAGTGAGACAAATTGCAGCTTATGGATGCTACCAGCAAGCCTTCACAAAATAGTCACACGGAAAGCATTGTGCAGGAACAAAAGGCCATAATGACAGAATTGGGCATTTTTTTTGTTTCGGAAAGCAGCCAGCCACAGATGAGTCTGTCATACCGTATGCTTCCTTTTTAGGAAACCTCAGCTACTGTCACTTGGCATCATGCTTATAGACAAAGGAAGCTACAGGCTGAAGTGTGAAGAGGGCAAAGGGACTACCAAATAGGTCTACAAATACCCCAAATTTTAATATGTTCCATTTGATTAGCTGGTCACTGAGAATTCTACTTAAACACCATGCTGTAGAGATTTCACTTGTCCTTTAATTCCATTCATAACGTTTTCATTTTTAATTAGATGACATCGTAAGTAACACAAAAGCCTTCACTCAAAGTATCACTTTCTAGATGTGGCTGCTCTCTTTCTTGGCAGTTTGCAAAGTAAATGAAACAAATCCTCCTTCTTTTAATATATGGGCAAAAGTATTTGCTGTATGTAAATGAAATCAATACATTTAGACCGGGGTGTCAAACTCAATTTCATTGAGGGCCGCATTAGGGTTGTGTTTGACCTTGGGGGGCTTGGGGGTGTGTGGCCAGGGGGGCATGGCCAGCTCAACATCACTCATGTCAGGGGCACTTGTGGTGGCCCGGGCAGGGCTGGGGGGGGATCCATTGTCTCCAGCAGAGGGAGGCAAGACCACTCTTTCCTTCTCTTTCCTTCCTTGCTCTCTTCCCATCCTTCCTTGTTTTCTTTCCTCTTTTCCTTTCTCCTTTCCTGTCCCTTCTTGGATGCTCAAATGCAAAAGGGGAAACATTTCTCCTTTTGTTTTGTTTTGCTTTTAGTTTGTTTCGCTAGCTTTCTCTCACATAAGACTTCTCCCTTTCCTACTCTTCTTTACCCTCATTTATAAATTTGGCAAATTCACACAACTTTGAAATAAAGTACTAAACAGACTGCCAGTTTATGGTATCCAGGCACAGACAGTATATTTCCTTGCATTTCTACTATCTTATGCACCCATAAATTCAATTTCTCTTTCACCACTAATGATACATACAAATATATAAATATTTTGCAGTTACATAATCAAATAGAGAGGTCCTTGCTGTGGACAAAATCAAGAGTACAAATAGTTGCAGACAATGGCAAGGGAGACGTGAGCTATCATGTGGACCTTGGAATGGTCTAATTTCTTGGTAGCAGACAGTTCACTTCATAAAATCAGATGTTAGTACAGAAAGATACAGCCACACATTCCTTTAGGATGCAGGATCTACAAGAAGGAACCCATTAGATGGCAGGTTCAAAGATCCAGAGAGAAATGCCTAGTGTTTCTGAAGTAGAAATCTTTGGAGCAGGAAACATCAAAAAGTTGGCAAAGGCTATCAGCAAAATGTCCATAGTGCATATAATGGACTTCTTTTCTTCTAAAATACTGTGTTCTAGAAAAAAAAAGTATGTGGAAAATATTAAGCCTTATAAAACAGTTTTAAGCAGAGGTGTCCAACCTTGGCAAGTTTAAGATTTGTGATCTTCCACTTTTGGAGTTGAAGTTCAACTTCCTTATGGCTGGCTGGGGAATTCTGGGAATTGAAGTCCACAAGTCTTAAAGTTGCCAAGGTTAGACACTCCTGCTTTAAAAGTTTCAGCAGGCTCAGCCAGCAAGTCTTTAACTGAATGTACACTATGTATACTACGAGAAGGGTTGCATAGGATGAGAAACCAGATTACAACAGTTACATGGGCTATAGCAGCTCCCTTGGGTAACATGACTCTACTGTTATGAAAATTGCAATAGAGACATTTGTCATTACAGGATACTGCTGCAGTGCATCAGAGACGAAGCCAACAAGTATTCTGTTCCAGTGAGGCAGAGTGGAGACATGTGGGTTCAAATGTCACAGTTTTCATTTTGAGATCTCTGGTGTCTCCTATTCATATATTCTGGACAATACACAATAGTTTTTATTTTCCCTTCCTTCAGCCTGAATTTATAAACAATTCCACTGAGAAAGCGGAAAAAAGGAAGATGGCAGAAGAAATAATCATACTCACAGAATGCTTATTGGTAGTTGCTCATCAAACTAAATTGAGGTTTTCCAGTGGTACCACAAAGTTCAGGCCTGAGTCATGCACTTTTCAACATTTTGATTAATGACTTGGATGAAAGGATAGAAGGAATGGTTATAGAATTTGCAGATGACATAAAATTGGATAGGATAGTTAATATTCCGAAACGTAAAAATAAAATTAAAAATGATTTTGATAGGTTAGAAAATGAAATTACAGAGAAAAATGCAAAGTTGTGCACTTGGAAAAGACAACAAAAACCTCAATGCATAGTTACGGGATTAAAAATACCTGGCTTGGCAATTGTTACCAGTTTTTTTAAAAAATTCTACGAATAGTAGTTGATTGCAAATTGAATATGAGTCAATAGTATAATATGGCTGTGAGAAGAAGAAATGCAAGCTTGGGTTGCATTAAAAGAAATATAGTTTTTTTTTTAATCATAGAAACTATTACTCCTACTCTAGTTTGCCTTGCTCATACCTCTAATTAGAGTATTGTGCCTGGTTTGGAACACTAAAGAAGGATTCATTTCAGACAAACTGAAACAGATTCATAGGACAATGTTTTTAGAAATTAAGGCCTAGGAAAATATATACAATGGGATTGTTTGCCCTTAAAAAATGGGATATGATAGTTCTCTCTAAGAATCTTAAAACAGCTATTCAAATTGCTATTCATGGAACCTGAAGGTTTCATGAGAGATTAAGAGCAAAAGAGAAAAATTCACTTGAACTTGGTCAATTTTCTGTCATTGGAGCTTTGTCCCCAGAGCAAGAATGTAGGGATTTAAAACAAACAAAGTAATCAAGCAATAAACCAGTCTAGAAATAAGGAGAAACTCTCTGACAATGAGAACAATTTATTAGTAGAACCTTGCCTTCAGCAGTTGTGGATGCTCCATCACTGGAAATTTTAAAGAAGAGATTGTACAATCATTTATCTGAAATGGTATGGGGGTTGGACTAGAAGATCTTCAAAGTCCCTTCCAACTCCATTATTCTGTTCCAGCTTCTGTGGCTTGAAAATATTTGAAAACTCCTGCCTTAAAGGGTGCTAAAAAAGGCCAAGATCTGTTCTCTATATGTCAGAATAGAGTTAGTTATACATACATTTAAGCTACAGGAAAGCAGATTCTGATTAAATGTTTGAGGAAACAACTGTCTCATAGTAAGCAACATTACTCAGAGAAACAATGAACTCCACTTTATTGAGTGTATTCAAACAGATACTGAACAGCCATTTCTCAGCAAAGCTTTATTCCGATTTCTTCAGTATCAGATAACAGATAGCCAGAGTTGGAAGGGATCTTATAGGTCATCTAGTCCAACCCCCCCGCCCAAGCGGGAAACCCTACACCATTTCTGACAAATGGCAGTCCAATCTCTTCTTGAAAGTCTCAAGTGATGACGCTCCCACAACTTCCGAGGGCAAGCTGTTCCATTGGTTGATTGTTCTCACAGTCAGAAAGTTTCTCCTTATTTCCAGGTTAAATTTCTCCTTGTTCAGTTTCCATCCATTATTCCTTGTCTGGCTACAGGCGCTTTAGAAAATAGCTTGACCCCTTCCTCTCTGTGGCAGCCCTTCAAATATTGGAAGAATGTCTCCCCTGATCCATTTCTTCACTAGGCTAGACATGCCCAGTTCCTGTAACTGTTTTTCATATGTTTTAATCTCCAGTCCCCTAATCATCCTGGTTGCTCTTCTCTGTACTTTTTCTAGAGTCTCAACATCTTTTTTTATAATGTGGTGACCAAAACTGGCTGCAGTTCTCTAGGTGTGGTCTTACTAAGGCTTCATAGAGTGGTATTAGTACCTCACTTGATCTTGATTGTATCCCTCTGTTAATGCAACTTAGGATTGCATTAGCTTTTTTGGCTGCTGCTGCACACTGCTGGCTCATATTTAGCTGGTTGTCCACTAAGATTCCAAGATCCCTATCACAGTTACCACTATTGAGCCTAGTTTCACCCAGTCTATATGTGTACTTTTGATTTTTCTAGGACTTCACTTTTCTCTACATTGAATTTCATTTTGTTAGATGTTCTAGTATATCAAGATCCATCTGAATCTTGAGCCCACCTTCTTGGGTGTTAGCTATTCCTGCCAGCTTAGTATCATCTGCAAATTTGGTAAGTTCCCCTTCTATTCCCTCATCTAAGTCATTAATGAAGATATTGAAGAGTACTGGGCCTAAGATGGAACCTTGTGGCACCCCACTGCTTACTTCCCTCCATGTAGACTTAGACCCATTAAGGACTACTCGTTGAGTACAGTTTGTCAGCCAGTTGCAAGTCTATCTAGTGGTGGTGCTATCTATTCCACTTTTTTGTAGCTTACTAAGAAGTAGGTTATGGTTAAAAGAAAAAGGGGGAGTTTCAGCAAGAGAACAAAAGAAGGCAATATCTTGGGACTGTTGGGGGTTGACTGTGCAAAGGAAATAGAAGGACCAATAAGGCAAAGAGATATAAATGGGGTCTCTTGGCAAGGATTACAATTAACTTTAATAAAATAAAGAATAACACAATTGATTAAAAAATGGAAGAAGCAAGCAAAGAATTTAAGTTGGAACTGCAAACTGTGAAAGAAATGATAAAGGAAAGAAGGGGACTATTGGACACACTGGCAGAAAAAGTAATGCAATTTATAGCAGAACAAAGGAATTTTAGAGAGGAGGAGCCAAAAAAAGAGGAAAACAGCCAAGATGGACATGAAGATTTAGAGACATTGCCAAAAGACACAAAAGAAACTAAAACTAAGACATTGATGACTGAGATAATAAATAAAAGAGAAAAAGCTCCCAAGAGTAAGCAAAAGAAGAAGAAGCTGTACAAGAAGAAATTTCAAAAAAGAGAAAAGGAAAGGGTGGGAGGAAAGATGGGGGACTGGCAGATAGAAATAAATGTAATATTAGAGGAAAAAGAGGGATAAAGAGGAAAGGCCAGGAAAACTGTAAACAAAGATATCAAAGTATAAGCACAGCATATATACAACAGAGAACCTTAGATAGCAACAGAATGTCAGAGAAACACAGAATGTCAGAGACCATGTCAGAGAGAACAGGCTATGATCTCTAGCTCCCTCTTATGGTAATTTGCAATACAATCAACCAATCGGAATCAGTACAGTGATTCTGTCTTAAAGACACAAACATACATTGTTGGTTTATATATTGACAATCCAACTAGTTGGTTTACAGAAACCTAATACAAACTTTAAGTAGACAAATCTATTTCTGTTTTTAAAAGCTAATTGTGCAATTGCAAAGCAAAGTGGTGTGCTTGGTGTTCTCATTTGCATGACAATACCCAGAATCCTCTTGTATTTCACAGCTATTTCATGGAAGTGGTGATGATGTGAACAAGCTTGGGGAATAAACCCTAGTCATGTGCCTCTGCTCTGTCTGTGTCATACGTTTTATTCTTCAGTGTGTTTTTTATGTGGACAGAAAATGCCAAACTTTAGACGACCACAACACCAAAACTACCTGGAATGTTTTTGATCTACTTTTATTGGTCATCCAAACAATAACACTGTTTTACAGTGGTTCTCCTCCTACCTCTCGGGACGTTCGCAAACAGTGTTGGCAGGGGGGCAGAGGTCGACTCCGAGGTCTCTCACCTGTGGGGTACCTCAGGGGTCGGTGCTCTTGCCCCTCTTGTTCAACATTTATATGAAGCCGCTGGGTGAGATCATCCATGGCTTCGGGGTGAGCTATCATCAGTACGCTGATGATATGCAGTTATACATCTCCACCCCGGGCCACATCAGTGATGCTCTCTCCGTGATGTCCTGTTGTTTGGAAGCGGTGCGGATCTGGATGGACAGGAACATGCTTCGACTCAACCCAGCCAAGACAGAGTGGTTGTGCATACCGACATCTCGGTCCAGTTCGGAGGTTCCATCTTTGGTCATGGGGAGGAGGTGTTACCCCGTGGACAGGGCAGAATCTGGGGGTCCTCCTGGACTCACGGCTCAAGTTGGAGGAGCAGGTGGGAGCTGTGGCCAGGGGGGCCTTTGCCCAGGTCCGGCTGGTTCGCCAGTTGCGCCCATATCTGGACCGAGATGCCCTGCACACGATCACTCAGGCGCTCGTTGTCTCCCGACTTGACTACTGTAACGCTCTCTATTTAGGACTGCCCTTGCATACCACTCAGAGGCTTCAGCTGGTTCAGAATGCTGCCGCGCGGGTAGTGATGGGAGCCTCCCAATACTCCCATATTACACCCCTCCTGTGCGACCTGCATTGGCTTCCGGTTGCCCTCCAGGTGAGATTCATGGTTTTGGTGTTAACATTCAAAGTCCTACATGGCATGGGTCCAGGATATTTACGAGAATGACTCCTCCCAGCATCAAACACCAACCGCCCTGTACGGGCGCACAGACAGGTCTCCTCGGGGTGCCGTCCGTGACTCAATGTCACTTGGCGGTGACCTGTGGTGGCCCCCACTTTATGGAATCTTCTTCCGCCGGAGCTCTGGCTGGCTCCCGATCTCCGCACCTTCCGCCACGAGCTAAAAACCTGGCTATTTCTTCAATCTGGGCTGAGCTGACTCTTTGGGGTTGTTTATTTTAACTGGGGTTTTAATTTTAATTCGGCTTATTAGTGTTTAATATGTTTTTAATTAATTTATTTTTATTGTTGTATTTTAGCTGTGAGCCACCCCGAGTCCTTTTGGAGAGGGGGCGCCATATAAGTCGAATAAATAAATAAATAAATAAATAAATAAATAAATAGCTGTTGGGATGGTAAATTTCTATAACCATCGATTAACAGATCAGCAGGTTTCTTCTGTGAATATTTTCTCAGTGCTGACATTAGTCATCTATGGCTCTGTCAAGACAGCTGTCACAATACATTAACTATCAATTTTAAAAAATGAGACAATTAACTTCTAACATGTTGAATTGAAATAAGAAAACAATTGAACAAAGCTAATTTTATTCATCCAGTCTCCCTCACACACTCTCACATACTCAGTTTGCTGTGTAAAATAAATTCACTATGTTCATTTAATGCTCAGTGTAGAATTTCAGACTACTCTATTGTGTGGATTTCACTGTTGAGATACTGGAACACTAATTGTCAGTTCCCACTGATCAAAGTAATTTGGTTGAATAATTGGTTTACCCACTATATTTTATTTGTGTCCCCCACCCGCAAAGGGAAGAAGAGGTTATAATAAAAGATGATTTAAAGGGGAGACAGCATTTTCACAATCACCGCAATCTGGTTGCAATTTAGCTAGGAATATATGTTTTTGAACAATAAACACTGTGATGGGGAAATAGTACTGAAAAATAAAACACCTGACACAGTATAGAAGATTGGGGTTCAAATTATTAAAACTATGCACATTTCTTTTCAGAAAATAATCTGTGCCTTTTAATATAACCATTCTACCATATCTGCTAAAACTTAAAGTTTTTTTTAAATAGTGGAGATTATTTATTAATTTATGGCCTATTTATGTTATTAAATATTTAAAATTATTCATTGGAAAAATTGTTTGTCATCTCTGAGCATTCTGAACCAGCAGTTTTAATTTTATTTCTTTTATATACAATAAGCTTTTCAAATCCTCAAATCCCATGCAGTTTTCTTCAGATGTATATCAAGAAAGTTCACATCAGCCTTATTTATTCAGCTGTTGTGGCTTTTTTTTTATCAAGATCTAGAAACTGATAATCAAAGTAGAAACAATCTTCCTCCTATTTTTGGGTATTGTTTGTTCAAGAGGATGTAGGTATTTGTGGTCAGCAATTTGCAATTTCAGAAATTATTTGCTTTGTAAATCTTTTGAACTGATTAATTAAGTAGTAATATGTCACTTATTTTATTTGATACAAAGGAATTTATTAAACTATTGCTGACTCTACAACATAAAACAAGATTCAGCCATTTCTTTTACCTTGATGATATGTTGCCTAACCTAAAAAGATATAGTCTCAAATTTGCCTAGTTCCAAGATAAATATATAATATACTATGCTGAATCACTATCATCTGAATTAATAAAAGTATATGTGTTTGGCCTTCAGAAGGTATCTCTCAGGTGCCCTTTCACTATGCTGTGATAATACATTTCTGCAGTCTATCTTAAATATAATAATTAATTATAAAACATAATGCTTAGCAGTTGTTAAGCCATGTTTAGTGACCATATAATGTGACTATTGAATTTGTTTCTAGAAAAAAAAAATCAACTCTCCTTACAGAATATTCCAACAATTCCTTAATCCCATCAGTTCATCTGGATGTTAGCATTCTTCTGTTTCCTTCAACTAGGCCTAGTAAAACATTTTTTCCTCAAGTTTATCATCTGTTTAAATCATATGACCACTTGGTGTGTTTTTGGTTGCTCATCATCACCCCAAGAGAACAGCCAATTTTTATCTGGTCCACTCTGATTCTTATTACTGGTCATACTCCTCCTCTCTAAACCCACACTTTGAAGATGACTTACCTTTTTATTTATTCTTTCTCATTGTTTGGCTAATTTATACATTATAACATCTGTCTGTTCCACATTATCTGTTCCTATACTGTCTTTTTAATAATATATAAATAAATAAACATTTGCATTATAAGTTCAATTGACATGGGGATAGTTGCTTCTTGTTCTTTGTAAAGATTCCTCAGAAGAACCTGGTATTCTGGTACTTCGATTAACCTCAATATGATCTAGATTCTAACATGATTTACACAGTTATAAAGTTTGCTGTAATCAATAATTTATAGTTTTCCTATTTCTTTCCATAATTTCTTGTTCTTTAAAATGTATTAAGTATGCTGTATCTATTACTTTCATAATTCTGTGTGTTCTCCAGTTCATATCTACTGGCTACTCCTTGAAGTAGGGACAAAGGCATGAACCAAGACCAGATAAAATTGGAAGTGTCACAAAACTGTGGGACTGTCTCCAACTGATTTGGTTCATCCAATGAGATCTGACAATGTGGACATTCATCTGGGATAGTCTTGTTCATTAATATTTTTGTTCTAATCTCACATTGGCCTCTCAGAGTCACAATCTGCAAGTTGGCTATCCAAGTACATTGATTAAACCAATTAATCAAAGTGGAGTGCCATGTAAGTTGTCTGATGTTCTGGGGAAAAGGCGGGATATAAAACTAACAATGTAAAAATTTTCTAGTGACCACAAATTCTTCAGTTTCAACCTTTGCATTGAATCACCTATTATTAATACTATGCTCTGTTTTGAAATTTTGTCTAGCACCTTTTGTAATTTGCTAATTTCTTACCATCTTAATTCCATTCTCTGTAGTAGACACACTCACTCTGTAACACTGATCTTATTGAATTTTAATTGTTTTCTTAGCTAAGACATTTTATTATTGCGATATAGTTGAATATATATTTAGTGATGCTCTTTTTGAGTATCATTGTCACTCCATTCTTATGTATATATTACCCTAAGATTATCATGTAATCATTTGGAAAAAAACACCCTATTTTAATATGCTTTTATTTCTACTTTGACAACTTGAAAATGCTTCCACATTCTTTTTTAATACGACATAGTGTTTATTCAGTATCTTTTGAACACAGAGGGCATAATGGCAGGACTGAGAAAAATGGATAAGGACATAGATTACTTCATGAAATAGGTCATCATAACTGTGATACTAGCTATAAACTACGTAAGATTCTGGGTGAAAATGTCTAGGACTGGCTCTATTCTGATTATACAATTCCCAGAAGACAATTGTATTCACAGCATTGCTCAAATGGCTTCCACTGAAAAGCAATTAAAAACTTTGAAAAATCTCATAACTGCTGGAGATGACATAACACCCATTAATTACAATGTTCAGTGAGGTCACACCTGTGAATTATGAGGTGAATTCAGAACTGTTATTCATAAATTAGAATCATACTTTCAATGCTTCTGAAAATGTGCATATTGATAAGGAAGGATTAATGTGATTACTCCATAGTTTAAAATATGTACTAATTGCACCTATTATAGAATTTCAAAGGACACTATTGAAAGTCTTTTATCCTGAATGGCATAAAGCATCACTTTAAAGAATAGAAGACAAACACTTCTAAGCACCTGTATGAATAACTCATAAGGGATAGTAGTGTGATTATCCTGTGATAACCACACCTTGTGTTGAGTATAATTGCTCAATTATCTTCTGCTACATCAAGCAGAAACAAACTCTCAGTCAGTCTGCATTGGAAGAGGCAGGAGAGTTCCAGAGGACAAGTCTACTCAGACACTAACTGCAACTTCACATTAGGATCTGACCTCTACCTCCTATATATTCATGTATATAATTTCCTGTCGATTAACACTGCTGAATGGTTCAGTTATAAATATAATGACTGTTGCACATATTTATTATGTGTATGTACAATGTAGCATGAAAGTATTTTCTCAGCTTCTGAATTTTTATAACACAACCAAATCTACTTGCATTTAAATATCTGCAAACTATAATTCCTATAGTAATTCAACTGGCATTAGGACCTGGGTGACAGGTTATTTTTGGTAGTAATTAACACTAAAAAGTCTTCACAATGTAGAAAGTTACAGATTAAGGCATTTACTTCTTCACCCTGCCTTCCAGAAGTCTTTTTTTTAAAAAAGGAGCAGAGTTTATAGGATGGGACTGGCATAAGGTCACCTGCCTTGGAGATGACTTGTACAGCTGCTTTCTCATTAATGGGAGGGGCAAAAGGGTTAAAACAACTTCAGGGATTTTTCAAAAGGCCTCTTGGGCTGATAATCACATGTCCTATGGACCATTTTTGTCTAATCCTAAGAACATTCTGCCGGGTCCTCTTTTGTGTGTGTGTTTGGGGGGGGGGGAAAGGAGGGAGGTTTGCAGATTTAAAAAGATCCACTAATTATGGGAATTTAAAAGAACAGTTCAGATAATACAGACAGAACTAGTGTTTCAGTTCACATTATTATAGACATAAGCTACAGGTATATCAAAAGACCACCAAAGGTGCCAACAACATTCATTTTCAAATGCATAACTCACTCTGACTTGAAAAATGCCACCAATTCATCTTATTTGAAAAGTGGAACAATGGAGGGGGGGGGGAGACAATCTCTATCCTAAAGGGAATTTAACAAGAATGGGGCTTTTCTTTATATCTGCAATTTTAAGACTCTAAACCACAGCAACTCCAAAATTGCCATCAAATTGTCTGAAATCAATTGTCACAATGACACTTCTTTTATTTTCCTCTATTTCTCCCTTCCCACATTCTTCTTCCCTTCTCTGTGTTATGATTCTGGAGATTATTATTTTTTTAACATCTTGGCACCTTGGCTCTGTAATTGGTTAAGAAATAATGTGCAAAACTCAAAAGTTAAGTTATAAAAAGGCGTTTTAAAACAAATGATTTGACAGCTGCAAATGCTGGATAACACCTAGATGCATTATAAAAACAGTGTGGATAATTACTTTTTTTTCTCTTCAAAAATAAAAAGGCTCTGTGGACCAAGGGCCTATCTGAATTTCCCTGCAGCTCAGTTAATATGCTATAATCCAAATCCTGTTGTCACCTCAACCTAAGTCTCTTATCGTTCATACATCAGTAAGAACGAGGGGCAATGTCCCATGATTCCAGGAGTCTCCCTTTGAAGAATTCACATGTTAATTACCACACTAATTATGGTTTTTGAATGACGAAATGAAGTGAGTCTATGGGAGTTATTGGGCATAAACCTTGGACCAAGAAAACGTTAGTTCATTCCACAGTGTAAACTGACAAGAAGTTGAAGAAATAAAATGAAAAGACAAGAATCTTCAATAATTAGAATTCCGTAGAGGAGGAATAAAAGAAAATGTTATTGCTTATTGACAAGTACATTTAAATTGTTAAATTGTTGTCTAAAGATCCAAATGTAAGCCTTCTTAATTCACCATTACTTCTTTTGTTATTAGGAAAACATAAATTGTGTTAAATAAATAGCACTGGAGTACTTCACAAACTGACAACAAAATTATAGAAATCTTCATACTAAGAACTGTCTAGTTGGCTATTAGAAACAGTTTCAGATCATAACCCATTAGCTGAATTCCTATGAGTTAACCCAATAACCCCAGATACATGCTTTAAGTTAACACAGCTTCAAATATGCCAAGTTTCTTGAAGTAAACAGTGTTTAGAATTTTACAGCTGTCATACAGAGGAACTATCAGATGATACATTCTAGAAGTTCTGATGCCAAACATATTGAAAAATGTCTTTTTTAACTTTTTACATTTTAATGAAAAGCAATTCAAGATCTCTGCTTCTGATCCAGTATTGAGGTCTATGCTTATGATACCAAAATCTTTCATACTTATCAAGATGTTTCAAAATTAAAGTGAATGTATTTCACATGCCACATCTGTGATCTTCTTGCTACTTTAAATAATCTTGTTCACATGTATTTTAAAAATATGTTCTCTTTTTTTCTTTTGCTATAATTTAGTGTTGACTGAGTTGTTCTGTAGGGTTTTTTTAATTTGTTTTGTTTAAAACAATCCAACATCTGATATTTTTCATTGTCTTTGGCCCTTATATACTATCATAATTCATTACAGTATCTACACTGACAACTATAATTGTGAGAAATAGAGAAAACCACAGCAGGGAGGGGAAGTATATTTCAATACAGTTGAAATTTGTTTAAACATCAAATACAACACTTCAGTTATCTCTAATGGGATTTAAAGCTACTTTCAAAATATTGTTCAGATAATAGCTTAGTTTATAAACCTACAAAGCTTTATGTCAAATCCCAGGAGGGATAACTTTGATTACTAGAGTAATTAATGATGTTGGATAGTGATATGGATTTTCAGTTAAGATTTGAGTTGGAACTTAATTAGTCTTCACATTATGATTTGCTGATTAATTATGGATATTTAGTTATGAAGTGAGATGTTAATTATTAATCTAAACAAAATCACCTAGTATATCAACTAATTTCTGTACTGGTGCTCATTTTCTTGTGGGCAATGTGTGTTATCTATGTACACCATGTCTGTATAAATATTTGTCTGAGTGACTATGCGTGCAACACAGCCCAGATTTATAAAACTAAAACTGGACCCACTCTCATGAATTAAAATATGGCCTTTCAAAAATTAAAATACTTCTGTGAGTGTAAAGGTTTACATCCAAAGGGATAGCAAATACTTTCCTACCAAAGTGTTCGTATAATAATAGGGAAAACATGGGCTAGTAAAATGTATTTCAGTGTGTACTTTAACTTGGTAAAATGCTGAAATTATGTCTTATCTGAGAACTATAATGTTGTCCTTTGATTGATGGCTTTTGTCAGTTTCCATGTTAAGCTGCAGACTGAGTTGCTATAGATATCTTTATTTTCCAACCAGCAGCAGCCTGTAGCGATGCCAAAAAAATATTAAAGGCAAACCACTAATTAGCATAATTCACTTATAACACAATCAACTCACTTAAAATACATGCGCATACACACACACACATACACACAAAGGCACAGACATGCATGCTTTTTTTTTGCACTCCTATTGCCCTGATCTGTTGAGAACAAAATCTGTCTGCTGTCTCCAAAAGGGGAGGGGGCTGTGATTAGCAGAAAAGGGTTAAACCAGAAAGCATCATCAGCATTTCAATCTCCTGGAACTTACCCTGGTAACACAGACTCTGAACAGGGATCTGTTTACATTATCTCTAGGATCATCTTGACAATATTTATTCTCTATTTACCTAAACGAGGCAATATGATGATATTTATTGCTTAGAAGGGCTAAATATAGACTTTTCCTGAGCGCTCAGTACCATAGTGGGAGGTTTCACTCTAATCTACATCTTTAAACTGACAAGCTGGAGAATTCCTAATGAATGCCTCTTTTCATCTGGATGTCTGTGTGTATTTGACAGTATAAATATTTAGCAATATCGGAGTCAGCTTGTGATTTTACCCAGATGGACTGACTGATGCTTCAGTTTGACGCTGCCAAAGACGATCCATGTCATTATAAAGCAACCCCTCTTCCTTTCTAAGAGCAATTAGATAGCCAAAGGCAGCAACCCCCAAATAGTGAAGGTATCCCTAGGATCAGCTGACAACTCTGAGGGATACCTTACACATGGTACTTAAATTATTACTTGCCTGCTTTCATGAATCATGGGATTAAAATGTTCCCTTCTTCAAGTACATGTAAACTGTTGGCTTTCTTATGCCTAATTTGCAAGAAACTAAGGACTGGCTGATTCACATTGAGAAATGTACCACCCTTGCTTGTCACTTCTGTAAACTGCATGTGTTATGTTGAGAGTGTGTTGAGGAAATATATTTATTATAGATAGTATAGGTTGCATAAATGATGTATTTTGCAAGTAATATGCAATTAGTGTGAACGCAGTATGCACACAGAATTTGCCATGCTATACTATATACTATACTACATATTCATATATATGCTACGAAAATGCCAGGGATAGATCATATATCACTCTCGCTATTCCATAGACATTTGGTAATGGATTCCGGTTTTAAACATGACCTGATTCCATCTGCAGGTGTCATATTTCATCAACAACAAACATCTATTCTTACTAGTGCCCAAGAATTTGATGTACAATAGAACTGTGGCGATTACTTTCTTGTAAACTGTAATGTCATATGTTTTTATCTGAAATAATTACATCATAATTCATTGAGGTTTACTTCTGAGTAGGCATATAAAGGATTGTGTTGCAAGGTACAACTGTTAGGCGCAAAGAATCAGGACCACATGTTAAGTTCCAGTTATGAAAATTTATTGCCCCAGTCTATATGCAAGAATCTAATGATCAGCCAACTAATGATCAGCACTAAATTGTGGCTAGATTAGAGTCAACAGAATTCAAGGGGGCCTGCAATTGGACTGCTTGTGGTAACACAAAGACTCCGGACTGATTCCTCTTTTGACTTTGCCCCCACGTTCTGCCTCTTCTTTTCCTACAAACAGTATATTCTTAGAGCAAGATTGTAGTTGTAGATACTTTTTATACAACAAATATTCTTCATGAATCACAACTTTATGAAAAGCAAAATGCTTTTCTATCATTTGCTATTTTTTTCAATAGTGACATAAAAATCAGAAGGTATCTGTCAGCGAATTAAGGCCAAAAGTGAAAACTTACTATTTGTAACAATGAAATTCTCATCTTTGTGCAGTGATCTTATAGTTTCTTCTCTTTTGCTTTATATTATACCATTAGGATCTTTGTGTAATCCAAGCATAAAATAAGAGAAAGGGCAAATAAGACATTATTCTCCCTGACATTAACACATATAGATTCTCTTGTACAATGATATCTTTCCTTATCACAAAATCTTAGCTAACAGAATTCCCAGACTTAAAGATATGGATTTCTTAATGTATTCTGCAACAAATGGAATTATCTGCATTGGTAATTAGGCATTTACAACAAGCAGAGACTGGGACACTTAAGTTAAAATATATCTATAACAAGTAGTATGTCAGCTGCTTTCACATAAGCATATCCAAGGTAGTGTCTTTTAAAATACTTTTACTGAATTTACCTAAAAGAAAGATCTTATCCAAAATAATATATTTGTTTAAAAGGGAGCGCTGTCTAGGATGAACTGATAATATGGAAATAGAAACAAGTAAGGGTTTTTTTTTTAGATTAATCTTCCTGGGTGGGGAACAGGATATTGCTTTAAAATGAGGATATCCCTTTTGCATAAGTAAGGTATTATTTGTATATGTACAATTTCCCATAAGAAACAAGTCTACTATCTTTTCTATTTATTGATGTAATTATAAATACATTTACGATTTCCCAAATCCATGCATTGTAATCTGAAGTATTATTCAGAATATTCTGTTCATGCAATCATTGTGTATATAGAGTGCAGTTAAGCCAAATATCTTTGTTGACTCTATTAAGGTATTTATTATTGGGGTGGGGGTGGAGATGATTGGTGGTGTTAAACGTAAAATACAAAAGAGGGAACATGGCAGACATTGAAAGGTTATAAGAACATGACAGATAGGATAGGATAACTTTTATTGTTATTTTTTACTGTGGGCACACCAACACACATTAAAAGTGAAATTCTGTTGCTTGCTCTCAAAACAAAGTATATATCTAACCATACACATATATAACACACATATACACATGCTATATACATACACATATATATTAAACACACACATGTGTACATATACATATACATATGTATATCACTATGTATGTATGTATGTATGTATGTATGTATGTATGTATGTATATCACTCCATTTTGAATACATAGCAAAAGTGGAAAGTTAAGAGTAACAAGGAAAACAGGTCATGAAGAGATGTGTTGCATCCCAGACAATACTATGGACCCTGCTTAATCAACGCTTATATGCTGCTATGTCCTGGATAGAAGGGAGCGAACTACCAATAATCTTTTCTGCCATCCTCACCACTCTCTACGTCACCTTCCTGTCCGAATGCTTCCAAACCAGACTGTCATGCAATATGACAGAATGCTCTTGATTGTCCCTCTATAGGAAGTGGTAAGGACAGGGGAAGGAAGATGTACTTTTCTTATGCAACACAGAAAATGTACAGATAGATGTGCAGAAGAGATGAGTCCCATAAGTTCCATTCTTCCTGACTGGTGTGCTGGCCTCTGTACAAGATCCAGGTATCTCATTGGTGGAAAAGAGTGGATTCTTGGAAATGCAGGAAGCTTCTGAAAAGCTTGAAGTGAGCAAGGATGGGCTCCGAGCCCTAGCATGTTGGGTTAACTGTACTGAAAAATGAAATGTCCAAATGGCTACAACCAAAATCCTCCATTTTTCTTCTCTGAATGAATTGTATTTACTCTAATGATGTATAATAGCCTGGAACTACATCTAACCTGGGTATACGATGGCAACATAAACTGTTTACCTAGAATTAAGAAGAAAATAGCAAATCAAGCAAGGGAATCTGAAGTGTATACATTAACCTCCCACATGCCCACATAATTTCCCCCTACGGATGATCTATAACGCCGTCTCTGTGTTCCATTTAATTATTTATTTTCTGTACCACACAAATAGTTTAAGCTTCAAGTATCTAATGTGTCAAAGCATGTGTGATAAATTGATGCCAAAATGTAGCTAATTAATAAGTCTGATGTTGTTTGGAGTTAAACAGATGCTGTTTCAACTGTAGCTATTAAACTATAATTATAGCCTATATCCTGCAAATGCACAGGTATGAGCCAAATTAAAACAGATTGAAAGGGAAAAGTAATAATGTGTTGTAATGTAAATACCATGACTAATAAAGAAATGTTTGAGAAGAAGTCATGACTTTGTAACATGCAATGATATATTAATGTGGTCAGTATAAAAGTAGCAACCAAAAAAAAAACAAGCTGCTTTTTTTTAGGTTTGCAGTAATTCCATAGAAGTAAGGCTATTTATAGAATATGTTATTCCTTAAAGTAAAATGCAACTCACCCAATGCTTCAGTTGAAATAAAATCAATGTTTCCTTACTTAATTCAGTTGTATGAATCCAGCTGTTAACACTGGCTTCCAAGGTGTACATTTATGCAGAGGAAACAAAATATTTTAACACTAGTTTTCATTACATGTCAAAAATGCAACCCTGAATGCTTTTTTCTCTCTTGCTGGGGAACAAAGTGCTTATCATTCCCCCCTCCTCTTCCTGTTGTCTTAAACTGATATATCTAGAAAGAATGAATTGGGGAGATGGGGAGAAACTGGAAGTTAGAAATTCTATCATTTTTGAAGTAAAGTTTGAAAGGATCTGATTAGGTCTCACAGTGCAATGCCAGGTATCCGGTTTTGCCAAAGGGCCAGCTATTATTATTAACATCATTTGTCTGAATCATTACTCTGCACCTAGGTTCAGCAAACACTATGAAGATGGCATGGTAATAAATGACCGCAGGATTCTTCCTTGCTTCAGCCTGTTTTTATCTGCCACCTCTCCACCGTCAGCTCCATCTTTCTGAACCTCTCTGAATCCCCAACAGGGACGGGGCATCTATTTGTTTTCCACTAGGTTACCACACTGTCTATTGTTGTTTGCACTAAAGGGTACAAATTCAATTCATTCTTGTGACATAAAAGCACTGATACAGTAAATTTTTTGCCCAAGAGAAAACACAACAAAGTTGCTGAATACAAGGGATGATATGGACTGCTAGTATGTATGTAAAGGAGCTCTCCAAGTCAACGTTACTTACCGAATGCCTTTTATTTTTCCTCTGGTCTAGAGTCTAGACAATCAAAAAGATCACTCCAAACTTATTTTAACCTTCACCGATTGGCACTTGGAACTGAACACTCATGTTTGTTAAAAGAGTTAAATAGGAAGGCAGGAAGAGCAAGACATATTCTCAGCATATACAAAAACAAACAATCAGAGAAATAAAACTCTATACCATAGTTGACAAGAGTTGGAGATTAACCACTTCTGGTATTAGACACTGTTAAAGGCAAATTAAAGCAAAAAAATTAAGAAAAAACATGATTGCGTAGAACTGAGACCAATAGAAGCACATTTCTAACTGAAAAGGTGCCAAAAGATGACCAGAAATATGATACTGCTATCTTGAGTCTTGTCTTTGCAATATGAATGCCACAGTAGTCAATTTAATTGTCACTGCCAAATATGGAAAAGCTAATTAGACTATAATCTAGGAGCCAAAATGAACAAACTCTGGATATGAAAATGAACTCCAATGTTTCCCACAGATCAGGGTGCAAAGATTAATTAAAAAACAAAAAAATAAGTAGGAGATGAGTACAAAAAAAGATATACTGTATATTCTATTCTATTAGAAAAAAACCTTTGAAAAATATAATTTGACAATGTAGGAAATTGTTTACATTTATGCAGTTCGCAAAAATATTGTGTCTTTTCCTTCATGTTATTGTAACAAAGGTTTTGTAGCCATGTATTTTGTTGCCAAATGGGTTGCTAAATGCCCAGTTATATGAAGACATAAATGACCTCACAAAAAAGGTGACAACCTTTGAATTACCACATCAGCAATGGACAATCGTGAATAGAATTTGCACCTCACATGATGTCTGCTAGGAGGGGCACAGTATCCTCCCCTCAATGTGACTGTGGGGTCCCATGTCAAACTGTAGATCATATTGTGACTGCCTATAAGCTGAGGGCATATACCAGTCCAGTATCTGATTTTTTTAAAATAGAAATAATGCTGCACTTCAATGATTAGATGGTTTAGATCAGGGCTGTCAAACTCCCGGCCCACAGCCACGCCCAGTTTAGAGAAGGGGAGAAAATCCTGATATGTCACATGATGCCGCCGTGACACCACGAGTTTGACACCCCTGGTCTAGACAAATATATTTGAATATTGACATTTATATTTTTGGGGGTTCTACTAATGTAGTTGAAATGTTAATTTATATGCTATGTAATAACTAAATAAATAAGTAAGTAAAACTAGGAACCTTGTCTCAATGTCCTAATTTAACAACAACAAGAAGAACAACAACAAGAAAATCCTTAAAAAGTCTTGGAAACGAAGATAAATGAATGTATTGAAGGAACATAATAAGCAACAGGGCTTGTTGGTTTTTGCATTGGTTTTGCTCACACCAAACCAAATCTGATAAATCCCTAGAATCAATGGTATGAAAAATCTTATATCATAACAGTTCCTAGAACGTTACATCTTTCAACACAGTCCTGCCAGGAGTTAAAAAGCTATCACTTGAAAATCACTGGTTAATCTAGCTTGTGCAAAGATGGATTTTAATGAAAGTTTAATGAATGATAAATACTTGTTTCTTGATAAATGTTTAATTATGGCAATAATTACCAACTGCTGAAAACTACTGTTGTGTTAATAATGGCATTTTAGTACACAAGCAGTTCTATGAGTCATGGAGCTGTTAAAGATCAGAATCCCATCTGTCTAATCTAAACTAGTAAAACAAAAGAAAAAGCAATTAATAATTTGAAAAATTACCCATATACTTAAAAATGATTTCATTTTATAAAAATTTTGATTCTCTTTTCAATAATGGAAACAAATAGTCCTTAAAGAAATAATGGTATATATCAACATTCCTTATCACTAAGCCTATGAGTTGCATAATAAAAAGATAAAATAGACAAAATCCGCAGGAGACACCATTTCTGTGACTTTTCAAGTACAAAATTACTTGAATTTCACTTTGGGAAGAGATGTATAATCAAATTGTGGTTTTAATTTATTGTTTTAATGATTGTGCAGGAATAAATAAATAGTGACATAAAAGCTAAAATTTTCAGAGGATAATATTCTTCTAAACTATATACCTAGTACCTGGAATTTGACAACTGGGTTATGTAAATGGATTATACTATATTGATTACAAAAAAGTTATTTCATTTTAAAGACAACTGTAGATAGTAAGGAAAATGACCTTGACAGAAATAGGTTGTTGCATGCAAAAAAAGGGCTGAAGCATTTTTAAAGTTCCAAATGAGATAACACTGAAAGTGACTCAGGCAAACACCTCACTAATTCACTGAACTTTAAGAAGTATAGCACAATCAGACTTGTAAGAGTCTATTATTACAGTCTATATCAGTAAAGGTAGTTTTAGCCTTCCAATGGATTTTGATTTTCTAGTCAGGTCTACTTAGTGGATCTGACATTACCCTGTGTTTCATCTTCTTAATTACAACTGAGGTGAAACTCAGTGAACTGCAATAGTAATAAATGCAGAAGAGTAAACAAATTGCAGGAGTACTGATAATCTTTGATCATCCTAAAATTATTTTGCTTCAGGAAAATATATACTTGGTCAATTATGTTTGATCTTTGGCTTGATATGTATTAGCAAAATAAAAAATTTCAATTGCTGAGCTTTAAGTTTCAAGTAACGTATTATCATACTGAAGACATGCATTTGAAAGCTCACAAAAGTAATCAGAATAGACCACTTGCCAATGAGTATACCTGGATACCAATGACATTCATCCACTATTTATATACCTTCACTGTTTATGATGACTTTTATCCAGTGGCCTAATTTCAGCTTGATAGTAATTCATATAGCTTGCCATAAAACACTGGGATTCTGGGGATATTTGAGATTAAGACAAAATCAACAACACTGTTTGTATCCTATCAGTCCTTCAAATAATACATAATAGTAATCACTGTCTCTGCAGGTACATTTCTTTTCAGAAGGTTTATTCAAAAGTCAACAAATTATAACTAGATTTGTTAGCCAGCTTTTCCTACTGTAAAATCCAATTTCAATAGATCAGTGAAAGATGCCCTTGAGTTGAGCCTGACTTCTGCTAACTAACTATATGATGTTGTTTTCTTGGCCACAATGCAAAAGTGGTTTGTCATGGTAAGGATTATTTATTTATACCTTCCCAATCTCCTCAAAAGAATTATGCTTTCCTGGTATTCTCCCATTCAAGCATTAACTGACAGTCCATACATCATCTGACACCTGCTGCGATAATACTGTTTAGAATTATATCTTTATAAGTTTGATATATTTAAACACTACATGTATCTTATACAGTGATTCCTTACATGCTTATTCTGAAGTAATTTATGCTATTGTTTTGTTTTATTTAAAAGCAAGAATCTACAGCTTTATAGTGTAGTAAAGTAACTATGGTTAATTATGACTTTCTATATCTCTTTCCATGCTATTCAGAATCCCTCAGGTTTGAAAATAAAGCCAGTGAAAAAAATATTTCTATGCAATAGAAATTTGCTCTTGGACTTGTTTCTCTCACTGCCTTAATACTAAAATTTCTGTACTATTGACATGAAAAGTGAAATCACCTTTATAAAAAACTGAGGAAAGTAAGAGCTGGACTTGATACTTTTTCTCTCTTTCCTTTTATTTTCCGAGCTCAATCAATTTTGCAAACAATTAAATGTATAGCTAGTAGATGAGTTTCTTTGAAAGGAATCCTCTTGAGCTTTTTTTTTAATCTGGTGGGACTGATAAAAAAATCCACAGGGAAAGAGCGAATTACTATGTCAATGTGCAGATACTCCATCTGATTTGCTCTGACCTTGTTATTCTCACTTATTTGCTTATTAGTTGAAGGATGATTCAGAGCAGATACACCTTAGAAGAATTGGCAGGTGTTTTTCCCATTCTTAGAATTCATGATGGATTGAGTTGGAGAGAGGATGTACTAGAGGCAAAAGGTTCATTTTCTTTGCATGCTGATTTGCACTTAGCAGCTTCATTGGTGAGAAAGGTTTTGAAAACATGACACCCAAACTTTATCCATTTGGCTTTGAATCTGTTATATGGTTACTGTAAGGGAGCCAATGAAATTATATAGACATTGGCTTTTGACAGCAAGAATATGACCAGAAATGCAATTAGTGATGGTGTCATAGACCACCATGGACCACTTTTATGTTGGAGATTTTCACTTGTCTCTTCACAGTCACTCAAGTCTACATCATCTTTCGTCTGAATCCTACTGCAAAACATACTACACGAGGCTGTCTTGAAGGCTCTTCAGAAGCTACAGATGGTGCAGAATGCAGTGGCATGAGAAGTTATGAGTGCACCTTGGTATGCTCATGTCTCACCACTTCTTCATGAGCTGTATGGTTTACCAATATGCTCCTTGGTACAGTTCAAGGTGCTGATTTTGACCTATATAAAGTGTTTCCTGGCAAAGAAGACTTGTAACTGCTGAGACTGCTTTTCTCCAATTACTTCTGCTTGTCCGATAAGATCTGACAGAGGGAGCATGTGCTGGGGCCTGTCAATGAAGCATTTCATCTGGTGGGACCTAGGAGATGTCCCTTCTCTGTCACAGTGTCTGCCCTATGGGACAGCATTCTGCCTAAGATGCAGATGACCCTGACCCAGCAGCCCTTTGGAAGACTCAAGATCTGGTTTCCCCCCTAGGGCTTCAGGTCAGAAGGTTTTTATACATGATTTGGTTGTTTATGATTGCATGTCATGCATCAAACAAGATTAGATTTAAATCAATCTATTCAAAACAGGAGCAAATGGAATTTAAACATATATATTTATGTCTTAACATCACGCAAATAGGACTACTTGTTCCTATAGGTGTTGATACAGAAATACAGATCAGTTCTTTAGAGCCTTATAGCAAATGGAAAAGGGATGTTCTTCACTTTTGCTGCAATTATTGTTAGTTTATTAGTAGTATATAACACAAGATAGAAGCATCTGCAAAAACTGATCATTAATTCAGAACAAAATCGATATGTGAAAAGATTATTACATCATTTGAACCAATATTGCATTTTGAGCACAACTGCCAAGTTTTACCACTTTTTACAAGTTGTTGTTGTTATTACATTATTATTATTATTATTATTATTATTATTATTATTATTATTTCGACTTGTATGCCGCACCCTCTCCGAAGGACTGGTGCTCACAGCTAAAAATACAACAATAAATAAATTAACTAAAAAACATATTAAACAATTACAAGCCAAGTTACCAAGTTAACAATTACAAGCCAAGTTACCAATTTTCCTAGAAAACATGTGAGTATCCAAAAAATTTAAATTATTTAAGATAATATGTTGTTGAATTATAGTTTTAGATTTATGTTTGTATGACATGATGATGCCCAAATCATCTTTCACTGATGCTTATGTATTTGACATCCACTTCCTTTTTCCATTACAATACCTCATTTTGTACATTTGAACATCTGTTTATAAATAGCTATTACAGGGTAGTTATTTTATAAATAACATATTAAATATTAATAGAGGGGATTCTGAAGCACTTGTGGGTCCCAGCTCATACCCAGATGTCAAAAGATAATTTAACTGAAAATATTTCTAGTCTGCATATTTTTCCTGACAAACAATACTTTCATTGCAACTCTTTAAAATCTGCCACACAAATCAATGACAGAAATCACCATCTGTTTCTGTAACCTAATATTCTTTCCTTCTCCTATTTTTTCTACAACACCCCTCTGAGTTGGGTTGGGATGAGAGAGAATGAGTGGCTCATTCCATCCTCTAAGATAAGAGTGGAAAACATTTAAAGATTTATGACTCAGGAAAGGAATACTTAACTATCTATTTTTAAATTTAATACCTCTGAATACGCTAAGCTTTTGTCATCTATCACCTGTCATCTATGTGTTTGGTCAGGATAGCAAATAATATTAAATGAAGAAAGTATACAGTGTATAGATCACTTATTCTGATTTAGACGGAATACTATCAACTTGTATTGTAAGTGATGGACCACACATGATGGTTAAAGAGCAAATGTGGAATTTAAGTCCCTACCCAGTGAGAACCCCAGGTAATATTGAGACAATTCAGGATTACAGCTAGCATTTCCTGCTTCTAAGATAAATATAACAGTGACTTCAGTATTGTCAAAATTGCATGACTTGGCCAAGATGGTAAAAGTGCTGCTCCTTGTACTTCAGCAATGGATCTATGTTCTTCCAGGGTATAGGAGCCAGCATTTTTAACAATACAGGTAGTCCTCAATTTATGATCACAATTGAGCCCACAAATCTCTGTTGCTAAGCGAGCCAGTTGTTAAGTGAGTTTTGCCCCATTTTAAGACCTTTTTCTTGCCACAATTGTTAAGCGAATCACTGTAGTTGTTAAGCTGGTAACATGGTTGTTAAGTGAATCTGGCTTCCCTACTTGTCAGAAGGTCGCAAAAGGTGATCATGTGAACCCGGGACACTGCAACAGTCATAACTATGAGTCATTTCAACCAAACTTCTGAATTTTGATCAAGTGACCATGATCAATGGCCGTAAGTATGAAAAATGGCCATAAGTCACTTTTTTCCAGTGCTGTTGTAACTTCGAACGGTCACTAAACAAACTACTGTTAAGTCGAGGACTACCTATAATATCAGTGGTTTAGATTCATACTTTCATATGTGGGAAGCACACAAGTCACAGAATTGTATTTCCACCAACACCATTTTCTCTCGGTGATCAATTTGACATATCCCTCTCTCATACACATACATATTCCACTTTCTAAAATATCCTGTTTTCCTATCCACCTATCTTGAGCAACATCACTAGAAAGAATAGGGAAACTGTGAGGTTTTTGGTTTTGCTAGGGTTTTCTTTTTGGTTGTTGGGAAATCAATTATCTCTAGACTGCTGAAACAGGGTGGAAGCCTTACTTTACATTCCACTTTCCAGCAATACTGCTCAAGCTTCTCCAGTGTCTCACTAATAAATGGTAGCAAGGAATTAAGGGATCAGTTAAAGAAGGAATAAACAATATATTGTTATTTCCCCTTTTAGCAAACCACTTTCCACTACCAAGAAATCATCAGTCTTATCTGCTCAGTTGGCTGATCAGACCTGGAAAAAACAGAAAAGTTTTACAATATTCTACTGTATATTCTGAGTGGTTCAACTGTCATGGTGTAGTATGAGTAACAGAATGAAATACTACTGTTACTGCTATTAACCTGAGGTAATTTATTCTCTAAGCAAGAGTAGTTCAGATAGCATCCTGAATTAACAAATTGTACTTGGGGGGAAAAAGTTTCTGATTGTATCGAAAAAATGAAAAGCCATACGTGTGAAATAGATCACATGCACAAAAGACAATTTTTACTGCTTTAGAAAACAGATCAACATTTTGCTTTAAGAAAAGAGAAAAGCTATGGCAATTCTCAGTAGCAAGCATTTACTTAAAAACCAAACTCCATTTGTTATGTATAATAAGCACAAATATGTGCACACATTTCTGCTGTGAAACAACAGTAATAATAACAACTGTTTCCTGACAAATGGTTAGTCTAATAGCATTTACAAATTGGGGTGGGAAGAGAGGGAGGAGGAATACCTTGTCGGGCTGTGAAGGAAATCCACAGGTATAATAAAACATGCACTGACAACTTGGGATGGTTAAATTAATGTTCATTATTGCCCTACAGTTATAAAAAGAATTTCTTTGTTGTACAATAGCACTACTGTAGCTCTTAAGCTTTAAACCAGAATTTTCAGGAATTTTAATAGCCCAAGGCCAGTGAACTGAGCTATATTTTTTCTAACTATTTACAAAAGCAGCCTGTGAATATGCACTGTATGCACATCCTTGAAATGAACTGCTGAATTGAATTCTGCATTCATTATTCTTACAACTAGAATGCACTGCTTAATACAGGATTGTTCCAATTATTTTATATTACTTATATGACTTGCTATTGTAGATCCAATTCTAAAGCTCAGATTGAAGAAACATGTTTGGAATTACAGGCAGTCCTTACTGAGCGACTGAAATCAGGGCTGGCAACTCCATTGCTTGATAAGTGAAACAAAATGTGACCATACCAACTTAACAACATCAGTTCTGCTGCAATCAAGTGAATCACACTTGGTTCTTAAGCATGGTGTCATGTAACCATGACTTATTACTTCCTGCTGGCTTCCCCATTGACTTTGCTTTTCAGAAGCTGGCTGTGGTTTGCAAATGGTGACCATGTGGCTGTCATAAATATATGCTAGTTGAGTAGCATGCGAATTTCAATCATGTGACCGTGAGGATACTGCAACAGCCATAAGTTGAGGACGAGTTGTAAATCTACTTTCTTATCACCATCATAAGTTTGAATGGTTGTTGAGACCAAAGCAGTTGCTAACTGAGGATTGCTTGTAAAAGGTAAAGGAAAAGATTCCCCTCGCACATATGTGCTAGTCATTTCTGGCTCGAGGGGACGGTGCTGATCTCTGTTACAAAGCTGAAGAGCCAGCTGTCCAAAGACGTCTCTGTGGACATGTGGCCAGCATGACTATATGCCAAAGGCGCCGAACACTGTTACCTTCCCACCAAAGTGGTCCCTATTTTTCTACTTGCATTTTTACATGCTTTCGAACTGCTAGGTTGGCAGAAGCTGGGACAAGTAATGGGAGCTCACTCCATTATGCGATGCTAGGGATTCAAACCTCCAAACTGCCAACCTTTCTGATCAACAAGGTCAGCATCTTAGCCACTGAGCCACCGCGTCCCTAGGACTGTCTGTACTTTACAGCTTCTCACTGAATGCAGTAAGAGACAAATATCTCATACAAGTAGTCCGAGATGTGCATCATTTTCTTCCAGCTCTGCGCCCGAAGAGAACTGAACTGTGAGATGCAAAAGAAAAACTCCTGCAGCTCATCTCTCCTAGCAAGGGCTTGCCATTGGAAATGAAAATAAAGGCCTCCCAAGGTATCTCATGTAAATACAAGTCATGGGAGATAACTCTGGTTTGTAATGGATACCTAACTGTTATCATGTGGAATACGTTCCCGTTCAGTGACTTAAAATTGTTCTTTTTAGATACTTCACTGGGGAGCCCTCTGAAATACCATTCTAAATAGTGAGCAAAAACCATTTCAAGATGTAGCTTTTTACTCACTTTTTAAATATTCCAGAGTTTGATTGTAGGATACTAATACTGCTATCAGTACGACTTCGAATGCATCTCTCAGTGCTTATAAAAAACGGTTTGAGATCATTTTTTCTTGAATAAATCAGTCCATGAGGTTAATGCATTTTGAAAAAAAGAAAGAGAAACAAAAAATAGATAAAGATGAAAATAAATGAAGTATTTTTGCATAATTAACACAAACGATATACTGGGTTTTATAATCTCTGTAATTTCCTTAGATTCCCCCACCCCCAAGTATTGAAGGTATTTCAAGGAAAACTGATCTAAATGTCTGCAAGGCTAGAACGGAATGAACGTCTGAACAGTAATTCATACATCATAGGCATACTCATGATGACAGACAAGGGACTTCTCTTCACGTCAAGAAAGACAGAAAATCTGAGCACACAATTCTTTGCTTGACAGGGTAGCCTCCTGTCATTCAAATGAATATGAACTTCTTCACAGCTTTGACTTCAGTGTTCATCTATCAAGGCAGATAGAACCCTAGACTGGCTTAAGCCCCATGAATTTTAGATTAGGAAGGAAGAATATCTAGCAGAGTCTCAAAATAAAAATATATAGAATAAATGTTTGGGTTCTCTGTAGCATGTAAGTAAAAAGGTTGAGAGTCTTTCATGGAATTCATTGCATAAATGATCTTCACTATTTATACGTATATAATGTAAATTTATATTAATTGAATAATTTATATACATTTTTTCATGAAATGTATCAGCAGTAGCGTCCTTCAAGTTGTAAGCTGTGTGAGTGCACAGACTGGGACTTCTTGGGGTGCCGTCCGCAAGACAGTGTCAGCTGGCGGTGCCCCGGGGAAGGGCCTACTCTGTAGCAGCTCCCGCCTTGTGGAACCAACTCCCCATGAGGCTCCGTTTCGCTCCGGATCTCCACTCTTTCCGCCACGATCTGAAAACTTGGCTGTTTGAACAGGCCGGGCTGGACTGACCTCTTGGGGAGGGGGTTTTTAAATTGATTTGATGTGGGCTTGTAGTGTTTAATTTGTTTTTACTGTATTTATTGTTGTTATTTTTAGTTGTGAGCTGCCCCAAGTCCTTTTGGAGAGGGGGCAGCATACAAGTCCAATTATTAAATTAAAATTAAATTAAGCTGTTATGATCTCCCAGGATTTCAAATGAACTCCTAAAATTAGAACCATCATTAAAAGGGCATAACTAAGAATGTTCCTCCTGTGCCAACTCAAGAAATTCAAGACTGTGCCAGGAGCTGTTGATATAGTTCTACAGAGGAATTATTGAGTCTGTCATTTGTATTTCTATAACTGTCTGGTTTGGTACAGCAACTAAACAGGACATGTACAGATTCCAACGGATAGTTAGGACTGCAGAAAGAAGAACTGCAACCACCCTACCTTCCATAGAACACCTGTACATTGCACAGGTCAGAAGGAGGGCTGAGAAAATCTCTCACATCCTGGACATAAATTGTTTCAATTCCTCCCTTTGGGATGCCACTGTAGGGCATTGCATGCCACAACAACTAGACACAGGGAAAGCTTTTTCCCTCGTGCCATCATTCTGCTGAACTTCTAATTCTCACAGTATTGTCTTATATCTATGTATATTTAGCCACTATTATCCTTATTATCTTCTTTACTACCCCCTCTTATTGCTATTGTGATTATTACTATTATTCTGTTGCTTTGCATGTACACTGAGAGCTTCTATACTTTAATAAGGGATGTAATGGCATAAGATATATATTACATAGATAAACTGTGATTCAAAGGCTGCTTTGGTATATCTGCATAACTTACAAAAGCCTGCAATTTGGTCCTTTTTTAAAGCAACTAACCATGCTATATAAACTATTTTGAAAGACTCTATTTCTGACATGATTTATTTCATGGCCTATGGAGATACTTTTTAAAAATACAAGTCTATGAACACCTTGAATTAAGAAACTCCTTGTATGGGCTTTGGAAGATGCTAACCCTGCAACAGTTCTCTTCTTAATGTTCCTCATGACATATTTAGCTCAAAAACATTTTAATGGAAAGTTTGGTCTCTGAATTTGTTTTCTATTTAAAATATTCTCCCTTACAGACTTTTGAACAGATATTAGAACTATTATAAGATTCTTGCTTTTTATGTGTTGATGTGTTAATCTTTTCAGCATCACTTCTGAATGAAGTCATAAAAAGTATGGGTTTTTCTGAGTATGGGATGGTCCTGGAATAATATGACTACCTTGGTAAAGACCGCTATGGAAGACTGATATTTAAAAGTTAAGCTACTAAAATTTCTGGCAACCGTTTTCAAACATGCTAAAAATATTACATCACTTGATTGGTAACTAATCTGGAGTTGTTCTCAAAATGCAATATTGGTTCATTGGTTATCACTGAAGAGATGACACCTGAAATCTAGTAAAACAGCAACCCTCCCTATCAAGACAAAGCTGCTTTAAAAAACACAAAGCAACTACAGACCTGATAATTGGAATCAGATGTAGCAGAAAGCTCTATGTTTATTGGATAGTTTGTTGATTCTCAAGACTGCATGAAGAACATTTCAATATCTGACCACAGCTGAATTCAAGAAAGACAAATAATCATCTTGGAAATGTCTATGGCAGGGCTGTCAAACTCACAGCTCATGGGCCAGATGCATCATGCGCTGGCCATGCCTCCGCCTCATTTAGTAAAGGGAAAAAGTTGTGATACGTCACATGAGCACTCCATGATGATGCAAATTTGACACCCCTGATCTATGGAGATTCTCATTCATCTGGATCATGGTTGTTCCAAAGGTGGTTTTTCAAAACTGGACTTTTTTTTCCTCTTGAAGATGGTCAGAACTGAAGAAGCTTCTTGGATGAGAAGTGAAACTTTTTTTTAAAAAAAAGTCTAGCTGCCTCTTGAAAAACCGCCTTTGGGACAATCATTTTGGAAACTGGTAGGGTTGAAAACCATTAAATTTATTCTCAGGAAAAAGCTGCTGAATACTAATTAGTTGGAAAAGACTTCCTTAAATATGATTGGTAAAGAATTGCATAAGGAAACTTTAGACTTCAAATATTTTACTATTTGAACAATGTTTTTCCCCACATTGTTCATTACTTCCTTTAATATCATGTTCCCCCAAAAATAAGACCCTGTCTTATATTTTTTTGCCTCCAAAAAAGGCACTAGGTCTTATTTTGGGGGGATGTCATCCATTGACTAAGCTCACTTGTGTGCATTGCCCCTGGCCTCCTTTTCACTGTCAGAGGCTTTCAGGAACTTGTTCTTCTGTGGCCAGCAAGACTTTCCTGAAGGCCTCTGCAGCTGATAACAGAGCTCTACATCAATCAGCAAAGCCTTGCCAGTCTTGCCTGCTGCAGAACAAATGGGCCAGCAAGGCAAGTGTTGGGGTGTGCAAGGCCTGGCTACAACTGTCCAAAGGTAGTCCAAAGTAATAGGGCAGCTCCCCCCCATCCCCACCGTAGGTTAATTTTTACCCATGTACTCTGGAGTGGGCGGGATCTTAATTAGGGTTTATTTGGGGGTAGGCTTATTTTGGGTACATGTGTAAAAATAAATCTAGGACTTATTTTCAGGGTAGGTCATATTTTTGGGGAAACAGGGTAAATATTGTGATTCTGATACTCTAGAAAGGTCAGCTCCAGCACCACTATCAGCTCCAAGCAACTCATCATAGAACCATACTACAGAGTAACAGCTGTTCTTTTCTTTTAAGTTAAGGTCAACATCTGGTTATGTTCATCTCACTGTTGGAATTCTAGTTCAGAAGTTGGAAGATTTATGTACAAGAATTCAAATTGTCCTGTTATAGCTGTATTTTAGTCTGACTTCATAGAATGGTGAATATGACTTTAGAGTGATCACAGCCTATTGGGGGTCTTATATGTTTTCCTTGGTCATATTCCCAGTATTTTGGATTTATTATAACATCAAGAATGATGACCTCTAGCTTCCATAACAATGGAATTTTTATATAACAGCGGAAAAATAAATCTACATCAAAATTGGCAGAATGGATTTCAGCATGCACATTTGTTTTTTTTTTAACAGGAAAAAAACAGTTTTAGGTTGCTTTTTCTACGGTACAAATGTCACAAACATGAAAATCATCTTCAAGGCACGCTTGGTTCCTGATGATGCAATGGCCATGTAGTTTTCTTGGCAGCAACAAAGAAATCCTTTGCCACTAAAGTCTTCCTGAATAATTTTATATTTGAAGTTTAGCTCACAGCCATATATTTCCCAGGAGGCTTCCCATTCAACTATTAACCAAAGCCAACCCTACTTAGCTTCTGAGCTCAGATAATATGGAAGAAAGGGGGAGGGGGGAGGGGGAGGGAGGGAGGGGGAGAGAGAGAGAGACAGACAGACAGACAGACAGACAAACTTCATGGAAAATTGTATGCAGCAAATCAGATTTTCTACAACTGTTGCTATTCTTACAGAATGACAACAGTATAGCACTGTACTCTTACAGTACTTGCTGTTATATTTAATTTTGTTGTGGTTATATTTGTGAATATTTAAGAGACATATGTGGATACTTTATAAAATACTAGCACATGCATCTCGCTATCAAACAATGTGTTGTTACAATCACTGTTCGGACAGGACAGAATTGTTGAACTTTGTCTTTTATTCATCTGGTTTTCCTCAGATGCTCAAGGAAAAATAGATTGGGGGTGGAGAAACAATTCCATCCAGGCTATGTATCAATGTACAGTATATATATACCAATGTATAGTGTGTGTGTGTGTATGTACACACCCACACCCACACCACCAATGTGCAGTATATATGTATATGTGTGTGTGTGTATGTGTATATGTGTGTGTCATGTACAATGCATTAATGTTTTTTAAAAAAACAAAATAAATTACATAGCATTTGTAGCATGATGCGATAAAATATTTCCCCAAATATAACTGAAATTGGGCATCTTTTATTTCTCAGTTCACCCACAAAATACAGAGAAAGGTGGGAGTGACAGGCAGACAAACAACCTACGTCTCGTTAAGTAATAATTTCAGAGATATTTCCTCACCTAAACAGAGAAGCAGAATGATCACAGGTTGGCAAAGAAGCAGTGGGAGAGGAAGCAAGTCCTAGTTTCCTGGCAGCCTCCTCCTTGAGTTTCCTTGTAGGAAACTGTCAGGGAGCATTGGAAATCTTTCCTGTCCTATCCTGTCCCATCCCATCCTATCCCAATAATTCAGCAGTCTGAATTCCATCATTATAGACTATACTCAGTTTCAGTTGGCGCTACCTTGACAAACCATGAAATAATTTTGAATAAATTTAGCTTGCTGGTTGGGATCTGGCATTACATGTCCACAATGCATCCTTGAATAATCACAGAAAGATTCCATCCATTCTTCACTGGAAGGAGTTATTTGGCATCAAAGGATGTCATTTGGAAGAGACAGTTGTATTATCTGATGTTCTTCCTGAATTTGTTCACAATAGGTTCATCACTGCTGTATAAATTGAGGGAAATTCATTAGGTAGAGGTTGTAAATTGCCTATCCTTTCCTTCAGACATAAAAATTGGCAGTTTCACCTGAGAAAATGAATGGATGACATTGAAGGCAGACCACGACACCAATATCAGCAGAAATAATGTCTTGTGAAACTTGTGCATTGCACATCCTTTAAGGTCTTGTTGTTGAAGATGGGTATAGTCATGTTGAGGAACTCTCACAGTTTATCTTTTGAGTTGATCTTTCAATGCCTGCTCCATCTTTTCTTGTCTCCTCATTCTGTACCTTTCAGTATGATTCTAGCAAAGTGAAGCCTTTCATCATCTGTTTATTCATCTCTCCTCCTCCTTGCCACATCCCTACAGTGTTTGGTGTCATCTCTTGACCACGGTATCCCGTTTCCCCAGATGGCATAATTATGCTGATGATATTTTAATTTAGTTTAAATTTTTCAACCACGGTGTTGTATACTACCATTCTTATCCCAGAACATTTTAGAACCCTGCTGGCTTCTCCCCTTTATTTTAGAAAGCTGTCAAAGATAGTTTTAAAAACAAGATCATGTGACCTCCTGCAGACTACAGGACCAGTCAACCTGATCTCCAGCAATCGAAGGGACCAGGCTACATTCCATTTTAGAGAAGGAAGCAATCTGAAAAATGAAACAGGATGAACAAGGACTAAGATATGGTGGCTAATGTATTTGATTGATCCCAGAGAGATCCAGTTTCTGTTCCATCTGCAGCCACAACAGCTTATTTGGTGAACTTCAGCTCAACTTATCTCATAGATTTGTTGTGAAGAAATATAGGTGGATAGATCACTTTAAGTTCTTGAACAAAGATGGCATATAGATATGTACACATGTTTATGTGCCACAGAAGGACTCCATAAAACAATACAAATACTGAGGTCTTTTTCCATGCACCTTAAAGTTGTTGCTTTTTAAAGAGCCACATGATGAATCAAGTCCTTGCTACTGGATGGCGGGAGGGGACAAGAGATTGCAAGGATGTTAGTGAAACTGTCATGGAATGTTTTAAATGATCATCACATGACCACAGCAGAAACCTGAAGCAGCTACAACTTTCCCAAATTTCATTCCCCCAGGATTGATGGATCACGGATTTTGGATGCATTCTGCATGTTAGCTCATCAGATGTACCTTGGCTCAAAAATGCCCTATGTTGCACTGTTTTGTCTAATAAATGTATATGACAATGAAGTTTTAGTAATATATAAATGTTACTGTAACTCAATTATTTTTAATGAGGCTATTTATTACAAAAATTGTATAAGCCCCCTCCAATGATATTTATACGGCACATATTATTATTTTTTATAATCTATGGAGAAACAGTGGAATAATATAAAGTCATTTATTTGCAGTTTTACATGTAAATATTGCAAGTGATCAACAATATTTTGGAAGTGTATAGGTTTGCTTTTCTTTCTAGTTGATTTTTTAAGTGTAAGTAAAAACCATATGCAATATATTCCACAGATTTGCTTCTGGAAAAAATCAACATGGTTAGCACCATAAGAACTGTCACATTAATAACCCTTCGCTGATATTCAAATTTTCTGTCTTAAGCTAAAGAAAGATTGAATACCCTGCTGTTGTGTGGCCAAGATTGAAGAGGTGTCTCACTGACATTGTTCAAAGTTTATGAAAATATATGAACGCTCAAATGTCATTGGTTTTGCACCTTCAACAGACTGTAGTTTTATGAGAAATCAGTCTTTTAATCAAAATGATTGAATACCTTAAGGTCATACCCAAAGATATCAGTTAATATTGAGAAATATGCTATTTCTGCTGATTTTGCCAAGCTCTACATATTGTGGTACGTTTTAAAGTGTTAATTTGTGCATTCCATATTGAAAATTGATCTCGAGTTTCAGCTTTTTGTCAAACAAAAACATATGGTTACAAGCTCTATGCATTTTACATGATGGCTGTTGAAGCTGTCACATGTGCAAACTTGATAACCGATGTGACACATATGCAAATAATTTGCTTGTTTAGTAACAATTCAAAGATTCATTATTCATGCAAAAACACATTTTTAAATGATCAGATGGAATGAGTATTCATTTTGCAAAATCTAGCCTCATTGGTGTGCAAACACAGATAAAATAAAGCTGGAAACTAAGTGGTATTAAAACAAATCCAAGAATAAGGATATTTCCAGATAATTATTGAAGCAGATGGTGTTTTTTGTTAATTCTGCCATCAGTCTGAGAACTTGATGTCTTACATCTGCACTTGGTAACATAAATTGTACCACTGACATTATCTGAGTTTTCTCAAATACTTCAGTCAGTTTTACTCCAAGATTAACTAACATCTGCTACAATGCATGCCTGTCAAATACATTTATTTGAAAGCATTCCTTCAAAGGAATTTTTTTAACTCAAACTTTAATTTGAGCTAATGCACAATGTGCTTGTGACAACTGGATCTTCTTTAGAGCTTTAGAGAACATCAAATCAGGATGCTCAGCTAAGTAACTCACATTTCTGCAGCTAATTTGTGAGCCAACTTGTCATTCACTCTTTCCTCATCTTGTTAGGTTTTTTTTCACTTGTTCTTCTCCATTTTCCCTTTCTTAGGTAGCTTCATAGATTTATGAAGGAAACTGCCCTATGCACTTCTCTATATCTATTTCTTTCAGCTACTTGATTCTATTTCATCAAATCACTGTGTTCGTTCTTTGTCTTCTTTGGAACATAATTTTTGTCTGTTTATGGCCAAGCTATTTTAAACGTAACATTTTAGCCTTGCCTAGTAAAGCCTAAGCAACTGAGGTTCATTTACATAGCAAACTAAGAAGATACTATAACCAGAAAATAATATTGGGAGAGTTTATCTTGTGGCATTGAGAAAACCATCAAAGCTTAAGTGAGTGCCAAATGTTACCTTTTTACTTTCAGGGCTCCAGGATGACATTCCACCCCCCCAAAAAGGAGCAAACCCTAATTTAACTAGAGGGATAGATGACATAAAGTGGTAGATGGAGGAAATACAATCAACCAATCAGATAGGCTTTCTTCCATTCTTTTATTATTAATAGTTATAATTATTTACACAATTTTTAAAAAAATGGAGAGCTAAATAAAAGTAGTGCAACAGGCAAAATATTGTCTATAAACCAAGTAAAACTGAAGGGAAAAAAGGAAGGATAAGATGGGAAATGAAAAAAAAACAGATGTTGTTTGGAAAAAAAGCACTATTGAGAGAGGGGGAGAGAGAGGAAGAGAGGGAGGGGAAGGGAGGGAGAGAGGGAGGGAGAGAGAGGGAGGGAGAGAGAGAGAGAGAGAGAGAGAGAGAGAGAGAGAGAGAGAGAGAGAGAGAGAGAGATTTTAAGGAAGCAACAGTAAATTTTCACTCTTCTATTTAAAAAAAAATACTGTGATTGGGCAACCAAACACAATAATTAGTTTGATCTTCAGGAGACCTGTTGCTGGTTCAAGTAATCACTCCTCCCAAAGGTGTTACTATAGATAAATGCTAAAAGATATTTACAGTTTTATTCCATTTTCGCCCAATGTGTATGATCTAGCTTCTTCCACCATACCAAAATCCTGAACTGCATTCGAGAGGTACAACTTCTCCAAGGATTTTGAATCATTTTAATTATTTAAACGTGAATGCCAGGCACAACCTCTGGAATCACACAAAAATGGTGCTTGTCTATAATTAGTGAACTTACACTACTTTATTATTGTACGTCCAGTATTGGGAACACATTTAAAGTCAGAAAAGTATTTGAATCTAAACTTTGGTTCAGTCACTACTGCACAAAAAGAATAAGAAGGCACAAAAATAATACAGGTAACTGTAAACAATTGCTTTCACGTATATCTGTGTCTGATTATTCTGAAATCTCTGAATAAGTTCGGAATGTGCAAAACCTGTCATATTATAGAAACATGTCTCTTTAAAGTAAATGTGAAATTCCAGTAATTGAAGTGATAAATCTAGTGTTTTTGTGGAGGTACTTTTGATGAGAACTACAGTAGTAAATTAGAAATTATTCTGTGCTGTTATATCATGGTAAAAGCCTTTCCATTATCTATTGTCAGCCACCGGGGATGGGCAAATAACTCAGTTGTCAATCTAACTGCAAAACGTAAAGTTCTGGGAATAATCAATAAAAAAAACCCTCTTCTATTATTCTCATGTAATCTTTTCAACAACCTTTAAGTTATTTTTCCCCTTTTCTTGCACATCTCATTTATTCATAGATAAATTGGGTATGATGGAATATTTCATTTTTTATAACTAGTTATGTGTCACCGTGTTTTCACATGGCATACAAGAGCTACATTTCAATAAGAACTTGCTATAGCTTGACTTGTAAATGCAATTCTGCACATAATAACACAGTTAATTAAATTAGTCATCACAACTGCTTTATTATTATTTTTCCAGGATATTCATTATTAACTTGTCCTACTTTAAAACTCCTTGATGTTAACTCTCTTTCACTCATGAGAATAAAATTCATAACTTAGATCAGCAGTGACATAACTCCTCCATGCCATATATCTCTTTTTAAAATAACACTTGTTCCAAATCCTCTGTAATCTAAATCAAAACCTATTTATCTCATCAACTACAATGCAGGTGAAATAATAAGGTGTGAATCCTAAACTTCATTGCTGAAAACAGGAACTAGAGTTTTAAAAATGTTGTTTAATCTACTGGCCCAGATTAATAATAATAAGAGATGTGATTACTAATAGTACTATTTTTATTCGTTTTTTTGTAAACTAGCAGAAGTATGAAGGAAGAATAAGTGATCTAGCTGTCAACAAACAGAAAAAAAATAATTGAGAAAGATTGTAGCTTGCTTGAAGAATATATACTTTGTGCAAAAAGTTCTATATTTAATTAATGGCACCTTATGCTACATCTGCAAAATACCTTTTGAAACTATACAAATCATAAAAACTCAAGATTGCACTGTCCAAGTTCTACTGGATTCCTTAGGAGGAACTACATGTAATAGCTTTTCAGTTTCTTTGGCAAATTACATCTAGAGACATATTATTTCAGAATATATAGCCATTATGAATAATCAACATGAAGAAACTTAATATCTCCCTACAAAATGGTCTTATCTTCCTTTAAAGCCATCCATAACTAGCATCCATAACTATAACTCGTGACAACTCATCCCACCATTAAACTTACATACCTTTATCTATCTTAAATGTGTAACTACTGACTGACTATAGATTTCAGTATTATAAGAGAGATAAAGGAGAGAAGATTTATCTTAATCCAGTTCCTGAACATCGAAAGAACTTTACCTAGCTCTATCACAGCTTCTTTCCTTTTTTTTAGATCTAAGGAAGTCCAAAACATTATTACTCTGCATAAAGTTGATACAGCTCCTTGAACATTTTAATGCTCCTAATATTTAACTTCTTCAGCTCTAGATATGTGCTCTTTATAAGTCATCTTAAGTATGGTGGCTTATGCATTTATTTAATCAAATTTATATGGCTGTCTATCTCATGCAGTGGCTAAGTGAGACAAAAAGCAGACACTGAAACATTTAATAAAATCATTTAAAACAATAAACAGAATAAAATAAATGTATGGGCATTTTCCATATTATTTATAAGTTTACAGTTTTCTTTATTTCAGGAATTTTTAAAAAGTTCCTTGACTAAACTACAGCTCTGGGATTTCTAGGTTTTCTACCATCAGTGTACAACCAAGTATGAACAGTTTCCCCAGATCTGGAACTGCTGTATTTCTCCATCAGATTTTTTCAAAAAATAGCCTGGAGTAGCTAGAATATAGATCTATCAGTCTTCTGAGTAATATGGAACAAAAGTCTACCTTAATGTAACAAGCTTTCCATGTTGCCTGAGCATGCAATTGTATTTTCTTTCATTATATAAGCAATTTCCTATACTGTATTCCACATTGTTCTTATTGGTAGTAATAAGCAGCATAATATGGAGACAAATTCTATTAATTCCAGTAAACTAAAGCTAGATTGCAACAGCATACAGTATAAATTCCATTAATTAATTAATTGTTTGGTTGTTTTATAAATAGCATGGATTCAAAAATGGCACTGTGGCTTAAGAAAAGGAAATAATTAAACACACACAGAGACATTCAATAAAGCAAGCTTGTAGTTATGAGCGGAGATGATACAATCAGCTAAAATCAAGACAACACTATTGGGTCCAAAGAGTGACAGAACAGCCAACCCATTTTAGATCTACATCAGAGATGAATGCTATTCACTCTGTGCTAACCTGAAGCCTGTTCTAGACAAGATGATGAAGATCAAGGAGAGAAATCATACAGATTGTTGCCTAGTAACTGTATATGCTTTCTCTTGCACCTTCTGGGTGAGTAAAATGATGACAGCACAAAGAAAACTCTTCTAAACATGATGAGTAACTTTTGGGCAATAGATTGATTTAAACTGAATCAAAATGAGAAAAGGGGATCATAATGCATTTCATAAATATGTCTTTTTCTACATCAACACTTTTTAAAAAAATTCCCAGACTGTCTTACTATTTCTTAGTAAACAGCACTTCCGAGACAAATAGCAATTGGAGAATACCAATTCTCAGCAAAAAAAATAAAATAAAAACAAAACCAAAACCTGGGGTCACAATCCAGATTAAGTGCTGCTTCCTCCCTGCCCCCAACAAAATACAAGGTGATCAGATGAAATACAGTTTTTTAAATGTATACATAAAGCAAAGAGTTTGATTTACCAGTCTACATTCTTCTACCTTTAGCCTAAGGTTTCCAACCTACTTCTCATCTTCTGTTATCTGATAGCAGTATTGGAACTGATGTAAAAGTTATATAAATGTTAATTAAACACTAGTTGCATGTTGAAAATATCTACCAGAAATTATGTATGCAAGTAGTAAAGCTTATCTACATCAACAAACAGTGCCAATATATATAAAAAATGTAGAAGACAAGAAGCAATGAAACAATAAGAAAGGCATAAGGTAGACTATACAAGTTGGATACAGTGACAAAGTCCTGGTTATTGGGAGTGGATACCACTAGGTTTGAATGGGAAACTAGTGTTCTTGCAGATGTTGTTACACAACTACTTACATTGTACTTGGTTCATTTTCCCTGACCTCCGCGCCTTCCGCCGTGAATTGAAGACCTGGTTATTTAACCAAGCCGGGCTGTGACCCTTTGGGGGGGGATGGCTTTTATTATAGTTTTATTGTGTATTTGTGTAATTGCATCTTAATGGGGCTTGTTAGTTTAATTCTTTTTTAATTATTTATTGTTTCCTGTTTTATTTGTGAGCCGCCCCCGAGTCTTCGGAGATGGGGCGGCATACAAGTCTCATTAATAAATAAATAAATAAAACTCACCAGGACAGTTAAAATTAATCCTGAAACAAGGAAGAATAATTCTTATTTCTATCACCTGCCACATCTTCTTTCACACCATTTTATTCCATACTCTTTTAATTTGGCTTTCTATTTTCTCAACAAAAACTCATACGGCTATTAAGCATGCTCAGTTAAGTCAATCAACCATAGATTGGGGCAGAGTAGTCAATGTGCTTTTAGTCTGAAGAAAATGTTCTGATGATGTGATTATTTGTATAAAAAGTGAAATTACAGATTTCCAATCTTTTTATTTGTTTCTTTGCTTTGGGGCTGAGGACACACACTCTCCCAGATTCTAGCCTGGTGCTTTAAACACTATATCAAACCGGCTCCCCAAGGATCATACCAAATGAATAATGGGAAAGGTCTGTTGTAACTGGCAATCAAAGAAGCACTGAATTTTATTTATTTTATTTTATTTATTTATTTTATTTTGTCAAGCGATTATAAGATAACAGGTATAAGTATAAACATAGTTATGAATACATGAAATGGATACATATAAGAAAAAAAAACAATAGGACAGGGGCAGTAGACACATTGGTGCACTTATGCACGCCCCCTACAGACCTCTTAGGAAAGGGGTGAGGTCAATAGTAGACAGTCTAAAGTTAAAGTTTTTGGGGTTTGGGGAAGAAACCACAGAGTCAGGTAGAGTATTCCAGACATTGACCACTCTGTTGCTGAAGTCGTATTTCTTGCAACCAAGTTTGGTGTGGTTTACCTTGAGTTTGTATCTATTGTGTGCTCTTGTATTGTTATGGCTGAAGCTGAAGTATTCATTGACAGGTAGGACATTGCAATATATAATTTTATGTACTATACTTAGATCAGACTGAAGGCCGTGTAGTTCTAGGTTGTCTAGGTCTAAAATTTCAAGTCTGGTGGCATAAGGTATTCTGCAACGAGTAGAGAACTCGTCTTGTGAAATATTTCTGGACTTTCTCAACTGCATTAATATAGATACATAATGCGGGTTCAAGACTGATGAGCTGTATTTAAGTATTGGTCTAGCAAATGCTTTGTATGCTCTAATTAGTAGTGTGATATTACCGGAGAAAAAGCTACGTAGGATTAGGTTAACAACTCTTAATGCCTTTTTGGCTATGTAGTTACAGTGGGCTCTAGCACTTAGATCATTAGAGATGAGTACTCCAAGGTCCTTGACAGAGTTTGGATCATCAACAAGGTCTTGACTATTCAGCTTGTATTTTATTTTCTGATTTTTTTTGCCAATATGTAAGACAGAGCATTTATTTGTTGAGATTTGAAGTTGCCATTTGTTTGACCATTCTGATACATAATCTAGGTCTTTTTGAAGGGTAGCAGTATTGTCGGTGGTGTTGAATAGCTTTACATCAGCGAAAAGAACACAGTTGCTCTTAATATGATCACAGAGGTCATTTATGTAGAGTATGAAGAGAGTTGGTCCTAGAACTCTGCCTTGAGGGACACCACTGTTGACAGGTACAGAATTTGATAGGATGCTCCCATTTTTGACCATTTGTTGTCTGTTTGACAGGAATGCTTCTATCCAGTTATGAAGGTGCCCAGAGATACCATAAGATTTTAGTTTTAGGAGTAGTTTGTCGTGTACCACTGAATCAAAGGCTTTACAGAAGTCTGTGTAAATTGCATCTATCGCTTTACCCTGATCGAGTTGTGTAGTCCATATGTTTTTGCAGTGTAAGGGTTGCAGATTACAGGATAGTTTTTTTCTGAAACCAAATTGTTTATTAGAGAGTAGGTTGTTTGTCTCTAAGTGGAGGATAATGGATTGGTTAATAATTGATTCCGTGACTTTACAGGTGACGCAGCATAAAGAAATTGGTCTGCAATTTTCAACTAGGCTGGGGTCCCCCTTTTTGAAGATGGGAATGATCATGGCTAGTGCACCATAGGTTTGGCAAGGAGCTGGTCCTGAAAGATTTTTCAAAGATTAGGCTTAGAGGTTTGGCTATGGTAGTGGATAGCTTTTTTAAGAAGTAGGCACATATTCCATCCAGTCCAACAGACAGAGATGGTTTTAGATTGCGTAGTGCTTTTTCAACATAGTCTTCTGTAAAATCGATATGTATTAGATCATTGTAGTTGTCTGTGGTTTGTTTTCTGTGAATATGTACACACACACACACTTTACATCAACTATAAGAAACAGGGCCAACTTCAGAGAGGGCACATTTGGTTGTTAGGATGCAGCTAATGGTAATGCCATTCTCATTTCGTCCCAGAGAAACACAGTGGCAATATTACAGAATTCATGGTTTGAATGCTTCACCTCTTATGAGACATGAATTCACTGAGACAAAAATCCTCCGAATCCTGGAACAAACCAATGGACTTCTGCTTTTCTATGACCACACAATATTCAAGTGACTCAGGTTAGGTCCCTTTGAAGTAGCTAGGCCTGAGGGTTCCTCTGACTTGAGGAAAAAAATCTTGACAAGTACCCATTGGAAATTTCCCATTGGAACTTTTGATATTATGAGATCTCCTCAATCTCACTCTAATGCCTAATGCAATAAAAGCAACACTAAAACTCTGGTTGATTGATGAGGGATAGCCCTGAGATTTTGAATTTCCCTTACAAGAAATAGTTTAAACTCCACTTAAAGCTTAGAACCCTCCTTTCTTCATTAAGCAGAAAAATGCTGCTGACTTTTGAATATTCTGTAAGAAACAAAAGACCTTTCTTAGTGCATTTTGGAAGGCAATAAGAAGATAATATTTCTCTTCAGAGAATTGCTGAAATCCCACCAGAACTTTCTATCTCCCCTGCATGAAAAACAAACTCATAAAGCAGTCATAAGTCTTAGCAACTGAGTTGTGATTTTGCTTCTTTCCTTTATTAAGCTTATTTCATTTGTTTTCCTGAGTAAATATTCCATTTATCCATTATCTATTTTGCAAACGCCACGCTCTTGTGGATTTTAGTAAATATATTAGCTCTGCTGGACAGAGAGAGAAATATGAATCCTGAACAAGTATGCTAACATTACACAGCACTTTGGATTATGAGCAAAGATAGTAGGAAGATATATAAAACAAATCAAGAGATGTGTATGAACAACTGGAGATAGTAGAATTTAAAGGACTATGGAATTACACAACTAACAAAGCGCCTGCACCTGACTACAAAGATGATAAAAATTATAATACTGATTTTGAAGAAAATATCTAAACAAAGAAAATTAAGAATAGTATACATTAAATTGCTAACATTCAACTATTAACATTAACAGAAGAAATTAAACAGTATATTACTCATTTAATGTTACTTAGCTCCTAACTGGGAAGTAATTTTTTTATTGTTCAAGGTAATGTGTGTTAAATATACAAGGAAGGTTCATTTTGAATAATATTAATTTGGAAGTTTCATGTTCTATGTTTCCTACAGAAGCATGGAAGCCCAAATCCAATTAACGAAAAACACAGAAGGCAAGTATCAAAAGAGATCTGAGCACAATCAAATCAGCCTGTTCAAAAATGAAACAAGAAACAATAATTCCCACTGAAATGGCAGGGCCTTTGTCTCAAAAGACCCAGTAACACAACAGAAACAAAATATGATAAAAAAAAATGAAAATTCAGGTACAAGAATTATGTATTTCATACTGAATAATTATTTCCTTACTGCCCGTAAATCCTCTCTGGTAAGCTGTGCATCTAAAACTCATCGAACTGCCAAGGGGTAAACGCAGCTCCATCCATCACACAGCCACTTGACAAATACATTCCATAATAGAAGTTTATTTTTATGGGAGGCTGAATCAAGGACTTTCCCATGCATACAAAAACTTGTCAAAATTATTTATGAGTCTTGCTGAGACACACAATATGTCATATCAAACTCCTATTTTCCTTCCAAGCACAGACTGTCAATATCTCTGCTACTATCAATAATGTGGAACACCGAAACTATAGGCCCTCAGCATTTTGAGGTCATTTGCCCATCCTAGCTTCCTGCCAAGAACTCACTCTCTTGTTTCTGGAACTGCAATGCAGCTGAAGACAGATTCGTTTTCAATCACAGTGAGATTGTGTTAAGGTAAGCATCAGGGACCAACTCAAAATCTTGCCCAACTCAGAATGTTCTTTTTTTACAAAATAAAAATATTTTTGACAAATCATAATTCATTATAGCTAGAATTAGGAGAACATTGAAGATTCTTTGGCTTTCCCCACTGCCTTATTATGGAAAGCTTTTTTCTTTCTTCTTCTTCTTTTGCACGGGAATCTTTTTTTAAAAAATCCAAGAGTTTTATATATATGTAGACATATATATCTGGACAAAAAGAGATTAAATGAATGCTAAATAGTTGAAATAAGTGAATTTTCTAAAGCTATAGAAAGACTTGATTGTGTAGCATTGCTCATGGGAAGATTATATTTTACTTCAGCTTTCATTGTATTCTTTAGGAAGAAAAATTACAAATGCACAAATGTGTTCTTTGTATTAAGCAAGTTTAAAGTAGTATGCACAAAATGTTAACTTATCTTGGTTTTTTTAAAGCCTAAAATATTGCCACATTGTGTTAGTCCCACAGTACCATTTCAGCTACCAATGAGAGAGAATTTTAGATTATTCATATATACCGTCGTATTTTGAACTGTGAAATTCTTTACTCTGGAAAGTTTTAGGGTTGCTATAGTAAAAATGAAGAGCATTTTTACTTGTTTCATTTTAATATGAGACACCTCAGGTCTTTCAGCCAAATTAGATTCCTCCCAATGTCCATATGGCCCCTTGTTAATCCCATATGGTATATATTAATTTGGCTCCACTTTACATTTTGTCAAGAGCCAAGTTTATCTCTCCAATCTTTGCTATGTCAAGCAAGTGTTTCTAACAGTATGGATAGGACTTGGCTCAATGGGGTTTCTCAGCATGACAAAGATGAAAACTCCAGAGAAGAACTGTGATCCCTAATCATCCTATTTCCTACAGTTTAAAATTCTGAAATAAGTGTCTGAATGTGTGTAACAAAGAAAATACAGAAGGTTTTGTACATGCATGTGTATACATGCGTGCATGTGAGATGTCTCAGGGTGAATGTGCTTATGCATCAAATACTTACATTATCAAGACAAGAGCTGTTGGCTTTTCAAGCTGGCCTCTATAGCTGTTGCCTGACACCTTGGACATTAACAGGGAACCAAATGTATTTCTATGTGAAGTACAGAAACTCTGTCAGTTTTTGCAGATTGAACAGGGCTGTTTTAGCCAATTACGTTAAATATTCATCAAACAATAAGCGCATGGATCCTTGACTGCTACCTAGTAGCCACTTTAAAACAGTTTATAAAGAGTCCTCTTGCATTTTCATCTGTCTTTTTTCTAAAGCGCTAGGACCAGCTCAACATCAGACAGAATTTAATAGCACTCACTCCTCTTTTTACTACAAGGGAAAGTATCATCATCAACATATCTTTATTTGGTCACAGATCAGTATGTAGAATACAGAAATTGTAGTTATTTAAAATATGCTAAAATATCTAAGAGGGGTTACATGGCGCAAAGTACAGATTATTGAGCAATACGTGACTGTGGATAGAGAGATGGAATGACCAGGATATTTAATAAGCAAAAACATTGAATTTTCCGTCTCAGGCACCAAAATCATAGTCCTGGTTTCACATGGAGTTTGGTATGAGACAGAGTAAACTGAAAGTTAATGTATTTTTAAAAGAGCACTGAATTCAGCTATCGCTTGAGAAGGATCTCAGCCATGCCCTTTCCTTATCTGCTAATTTTTTTACATGATAGAGAGTATGTGATAGGAGACACTCTGAAATAGTGTGAGACCTCAAGGGGAGAGTTTTGTTAGTGTTAAAGTAAAAGTCAGATTCGTATCTGAATTCAGTGGTCTTATATCTGAGGTGATGCATAGGCTCAGTCACTCACCCATTCTCAGATAGCTGTCCTGAATCTACTATAGGCACTGATCTTAAATGGAAGATTTAACTCTGAATGCTCTTTTTACATTTCCATATAATATACTTCACAACTACAACTCCTTTGACACGCTAACTGTCAGACTAACTATATCACTAAAGGTCAAGAGGTAATTGGAGATCTCTCTAATTGTTAGGCTTTTGCAAGGTCTGAGCTTGATCATTCACTGAACTGTTGAGTTGATAGGATTCGTGTAGCTAGTTATAAATTGATAATCTAAATTAATTCATTCAAGCAGAAATCGATTTTGTAACTCCTTGAGAGCTTGTAATAATGCTTACCTCCTACTGCTAGCTGCATTCTCTGTTCCATAAAGCTGGTTGGAAACAGCTGGATTCAGGTGACCTGCTAGCTCATTAAATCTGTTACATGTTCTTTTGGTAAATGATATTAAGCTAAAATGTCCTTGTGTTGGTTTTTTTTTCTTTTAATTTTACAACAAAAACAACCTAATTTGTAACATGAAATAACGATCGCCTTGGACTACTTTGCCTTGTTAACAGATTTTATGCATTTTTCATTTACACAAAGGTAATGGAAACATTTAAACTATCTGTTATTTAAGCCACTAGATATATGTTACTTGAAGTCTGGTTGCTTCAGAAAAGTATTGGGCCTTTGCTTTGTACGTAATAAAAGGCAAACAACTCATTTCAGTGGTTACTAAATAAAATACAAGTATTTTTATTTTATTTGTGTTCCATTGGAAAAAGTAAACTCAAATTGCTTTTTAAATTCATTTAGAAATAGTACTTATTATTTCTCCCTATGTAATACAAAATGCATAATTTCAATTTTAAGCTTAAAACTTCTTCATCTAGAAATTAAGGTAACCTAATTCTGAAGTTCTTGTATGACAGAATCTTTTCTCTTTACTGTCATTTCCATGTGAATGAATATATTTCTTTTTCTGAATTATTTCAATTACCTTTGCTTAATCAAAGAAATTACACATTAGAAAAGCAGTATTCTTTCTAACAAAATTATTAACTGAGATATCTTTCAATATTTTATTAAATACAACATAGCTTTTTAATTAAGAATTAATTAAGAATTCTTTTATCTAAATCATGCAAGGAAGATTAGAGGGTAACAAGCAATTTAAAAACTTGTAAGGAAGAACCCACAATATACTGTTACATACCAGTAACCCAAAATATCTACAATATCATTGACATCTTAGTCCATTTTTCCAATAGAGTTCAACATGCAACATACATTCAAATTGATGAAATGGTTAAAACTAGCCCAAGGAATTAGAAGATATGTTTGAGATTTCTCAACTATTAAGACAATAGGACTTTAAAATCAGAATTATTAGCTTATTAAAGTTAAAGATCTATATAAAGATAAAGCATTTTTAATTATCAGAAAAAAGAAGCTAGCATTGATTTCTAACTCCTAGTATTAAAAGAAAGAGAAGGACAGAATACATTTTTCTGAGGCTTTAAACAAAGTTATCAGGAATCAATTCTACACAAAGAATAGCTTCCATCATCTTAGATTCTTGCTCAGTAACCAACATCATCAGTCTTGTTCTGGTTTGGTCAGAGAAAGATAGCATAAAATCAGATGCATATATACTGTATGACATCCTAAATGCACGGTGTCTCTGTTATGAATTAGTCTGGCTTGGTGAAATTATAGCAGTGGATGTTATCTTTAAACTATCAACTATTGTGGATATTTATGTTGCCAAAATGGTGCATCCAAGCACACAAGCTGGCTTGGTGATAACCTCAAACCACCCAGTAAGAAGTCAGCTCCAAGACCACACAGTGTTGAACATCAGAACAAGACAAGCAAAAACAGACATACAGAGACAGATATCTGCTTCTTCTACCTAAGTTATAAATAACAAGCTTTAAAGAGTTCATAGCACTAGAAGCACAGACACAAAAATGTTATTAAAAATTAGTATCTTTCCTATATTAAATGGAATCAGACTGGAACTAATTCTCTGGTTACTTTACTTAGATTCTGATTTAAAAGATAAATTACATCAAATCTGGTGCCACACTTTAAGATAATCTAAGCGCTGAAATGTCAATATGTTTAGTTTTTCTTGTAAATATCCCAAAATGTCACTAAGACACTTAAGTAGGATATAAATAATGATATCAAATCCAACTGCTAAATTTTAAATTGAACAATTTTCTAAATAAACTTTTCCCCCTTTCTTGGTCAAGTCAATGTCTACTTTCATAATATAGTGTTAGTTGGAAAAATACTCATATATTGTTTTGACTTTATTAATCTTCTGCACTGAAAAGTTCTGTTCAACAACACCTTAAAGCAAGAATGGACATTTCTGTCCATTGGGAAGCACATTTCATTATTTTTTGGGTGTGGGTACTGAAAGTTGTACAAAGCACAATGCAATGGTAAAGTAGAATAAATGGGATCTCATCATGCATCAAAGCCCAATGGAGTTTGTTTTCTTTTTCTACATTGTGTGACAGAAGACAAGTGCTACAATATGTTTTCTTTCTCTGGAATACAGAAAAGGGCACTGCAATCATTTTATTTAGATATTTTTGGAATATTTTTGAAATTGTCGGGGACCACAAACATGCCCCAAATTCTAGCATATTTATTGAAAATTGGAGGGCATTGATTGCCATCTAGTGGTGTGGCAAACATATTGGAAGTGCTCTCCCAATCCCCTAGATAAAGGCCAAGACTTAATTTAGTTTTGCTGCATTGTGTTAATGAAGGGTATGCCAAAATGACCCTGAAATTCAAACAGTACGATTATATGTGCAATATTTTAAAAATAAAATAACACTTCACTCATGAACAATCTATCAAGGTATTACTTGAGATAATATGATTTTTTTGCCATCCTAATTTTAAGAATTACTTAAAACAGACATAATGGCATATCTTCTATAGACATATTTCATGCATTAAAGATATTTGGAACTAGTAATCCTTAGATTTGCAAAGATAAACTAAGTGAAGACTTCCTTGAGTTGACTTCAAGTCCTAGTGATTACATAGAAATAAACATGTAATTTTCATAGTAACAACACACCTTCCTCTAAAATGCATCTTTCTATCTCCAGTCTAGCCTACAATGTTAGGATTTTCTGCTAGTTTCACGTTCAAGTGCTAACTAGGCTGTAGATCTTCTTCAAAAGAGATATTCCAACTTTGTGAGAATGTCCATGAAACACAGCGTTTGGACAAATTAAATCAGGCATATTTTCTTCCACATTTGTGCATCTGCAGATCTAGCAACTTTGCTTATTCCGCCCCCACTTAAAACACTTCTTTTGAAGGATTTTCCAGTATTAACCAGGCCTCACTTTGAATTCATTTTCATAAAATCATTACTTTGATTTTTAGTACTTTGTCAAAAATTAATCTTTTTCTGAGCACAAGGAAAAACATTTGACTTTTTTCAATGGTTACTGTAATTTGACAAATGCTTTCACTCATGTTACTCTCAATCTTAAAGATTTTAAAGGTGCATGATTTATTAACAAGTCACAATACAGCCTATATTCTAGAGGGCTGTAATTGGTGTGTTATCTAATAAATGATGGCATTTTTGATCCCTGAGTTTGCCAACTTTAGGTATTCTATATTACAGCAGCTCACAAATAAGAATTTGTGAGCTGCTGTACCATTTTTATGTGATGCAAGCAGTATGACATAAAAGAGTCCTTTTATCTTTATGTAGTTATGATTGCTCAGATATCTTTTCCTAGAATCTTTTTAAAAATTGGAGGTAAGAGAAGAGTAATAGTTCTATTCATTTTTTTTTTAGATTTAAAAAAGAGGGGGGGAGGTTGGCCCAAAATTACCTAGCCTGCTTTCATGCTTAAGGTGGGACCAGTGGTGGGATTCAAACTTTTTTACTACTGGTTCTGTGGGCATGGCTTGGTTGGCGTGGTGTGGCTTGGTGGGCATGTAAAATCTCCATTTCCACCCCACTCCAGGGGAAGGATACTGTAAAATCTCCATTCCCACCCCACTCTAGGGGAAGAATACTGTAAAATCTCCATTCCCACCCCACTCCAGGGGAAGGATACTGTAAAATTCTCCATTCCCACCCCACTCCAGGGGAAGGATACTGTAAAATTTATTTATTATTATTTGTTTTGACTTGTATGCCGCCACTCTCCAGAAAGGACTTGGGGCGGCTCACAGATAAAAACACAGAACAATAAATTAGTTAAAAAGAAATTAAACTAAACAAGCCAAAATACAAGTATAAAACCAAATTAAAATCGAATTTAAAACTCACCCTCTCCCCTAGGAGATCAGTCCAGCCCAGCCTGTAAAAACAACCAGGTTTTAGATCGCGCCGAAAGAGGAGAGATCGGAGCCAGCCGGAGCTCACGGATAGCTGGTTCCATAAGGGGGGCCGATGCAGAATAGGCCCTTCCTGGGTCACCGCAAGCCGACATTGTCATGTGGACGGCAACCCGAGGAGTCCCAACCTATGTGCTCGCACAGGACGACTGGTATTTGATATCGGCAGGAGACGTTCCTGCAAGTACCCCAGACCCATGCCATGAAGGACTTTGAATGTTAATGTCAAAACCTTGAAACCCGGAGGGCAACCGGTAACCAATGCAGCTCGCGCAGGAGGGGCGTAACATGGGAGTATCGGGAGACTCCCATCACAACCCGCGCAGCTGCATTCTGCACCAGCTGGAGCCTCCGGATGGTATGCAAGGGCAGTCCTACATAGAGAGCGTTGCAGTAGTCGAGTCGGGACGTAACAAGTGCATGAGTGACTGTGCAAAGGGCATCTCGATCCAGGTAAGGGCGGAGCTGGCGAACCAGCCGAACCTGGGCAAAGGCCCCCCTGGCCACAGCTCCCACCTGCTCCTGCAAACTGAGCCGTGAGTCCAGGAGAACCCCCAGGTTCCGCGCTCTATCCACAGGGGGTAACACCTCTCCCCCTATGGCCACTGGAGCGAAATGCCTGTACGCACAGCCACTCAGTCTTGGCCAGATTGAGCTGTAGTCTGTTCCTGCCCATCCAGATCCATACCACATCCAAACAACGGGACATCACAGAGAGGGCATCACTGATTTGGTTTGGGGTGGAGATGTATAACTGGGTATCATCAGCATACTGATGATAGCTCACCCCAAAACCTCGGATGATCTTGCCCAGCGGCTTCATATAGATGTTGAACAGGAGGGGCGAGAGGACCGACCCCTGCAGGACCCCACACATGAGAGCCCTTGGGGCCGACCTCTGCCCCCCTGCTAACACCGATTGCGAACACCCCAAGAGGTAGGAGAACCACTGCAGAACAGTGCCCCCCACTCCCAGCCCCTCAAGGCGCCGCAATAAGATACCATGGTCGATGGTATCGAAAGCCGCTGAGAGATCTAATAGGACTAGGACAGAGGAAAAGCCTCTGTCCCGCGCCCTCCAGAAATCATCCACCAGTGCAACCAATGCCATCTCTGTACTGAACCCGGGCCGGAAGCCCGATTGATAGGGATCTAGATAGTCCGCTTCATCCAGGAAAAGCGGAAACTGTTGAGCCACCACACTCTCAACAACCTTCACTAAAAAACGAAGGTTGGAGACCAGACGAAAGTTGTTTAATACGGCTGGGTCCAGGGCAGGCTTCTTCAGGAGAGGTCTCACCACCGCCTCTTTCAAGGCGGTGGGGAAAGAGCCCTCCTTTAATGAAGCATTGACAACTGCCCAGAGCCAGCCGCACGTGACCTCCCTGGCGGCATACACCATCCAGGAAGGGCACGGGTCCAATAAACACGTGGTGGAACTCAAGCGTCGCATAATCCTGTCCACTTCATCGATATCGGCCACATGATATCGGCCGGACTTCTTGTCCCTCCCTCCTCAGACCACTGCAAGTTAGAGTCTAACCCCTCCCAAATCCGAGCGATCTTATCCAGCAGATACTGACCAAATTCCTCAGCTCCACCCTGCATAGGATCCAACCCCATCTCCCAATGTAAGAGGGAATGGGTGACCCTAAACAGGGCAGCTGGGAGGTCGTCTGCGGACGCTATGAGAGCGGAGAGGTATGACCTCTTTGCCACCCCCAAAGCTACCAGGTAAGTCCTAATATAGGCTCTTAGCTGGGCTCGGTCGGATTCGGAGTGGGTCGATCTCCACCTGCTCTCTAACCCCTCCTCGCGCTTCATCTCCCTGAGCTCCTCTGTAAACCAAGGAGCCATCTGGGATCTGCGGCGAGTGAGGGGATGCAAGGGGACAACTCGGTCGAGGGCCTCAGTGGTGGCCTGTTGCCAAGTGGTCACCAGTACCTCGGCCGAGCTGTGGATAAGGGAGGTGGGCAAAACCGCCAGTTCCGTCTGGAACCTTTCAGGGTCCATCAGACGTCTGGGATGGAACCATCTCAATGGCTCCTCATCCCAATGGTGTGGGGCCACTTGTTGGAAGACCAGCCGCAGGAGATAGTGATCTGACCATGCTATGGGTTGGACATTCACGATGCCCACCCCCAGATCACTATGCCAACGCCCGAGACAAAACAAGGTCGGCGTGTTGCCCCTCATGTGTGGGGGCCTGTATTATTTGGGTCAGGTCCATAGCTGCCATGGAAGCCATGAACTCCTGGGCCAATCCCGCGCCCCCAGGGAGGGCAAGTTGAAGTCACCCAAAACCAAAAGGCTTGGGAACTCCACCGCCACTCCCAAGAGGGCATCGAGCAGCCCAGGCAGGGCCGTTGCCACATAGTTGGGGATAGGTATATAAGCAACAGGCCCAACCGACCACCAGGCCCCAACCTCAAGAGGAGGGCTTCACACCTGCCTATCTGCGGAACGGTGACCTCCCTTGGAATCAGGGTCTCCCGAATAACAACAGCGACCGCCCACCCCTCCCCTGAGCTCGCGGCCGGTGCAAAATCTGAAAACCTGGGGGGCAGAGATCGACCAGAGGCACTCCACCCTCCGGCCCCAACCAGGTCTCAGTGATACAGGCCAGGTCCGCAGCCTCCTCCCTGATCAATTCACCAAGGAGGGAAACCTTATTAACCACGGACCTGGCATTAAAATACACCAACCTGAGCCCAGGGTCTCTGAGTCCCGTATCCCCGGGGGAGTGGGCAGAGGCATGGGAGTCGGAGCATGCCACAGCTCTCAGATAGCGACAGCGCGCTCCCTTCACGTGATATGACTCCCCACCTCTCCATCCCCTGCCAAGTCCGATCGCCCTGGGGATCGGCATCCCCGCCTCAGCCGCCGGAGTCCAACGGGCCTGGTGGCTGAGGCTGTAAAATTCCACTTACTGTAAAATCTCCATTCCCACCCCACTCCAGGGGAAGGATACTGTAAAATCTCCATTCCCATCCCACTCCAGGGGAAGGATAATGTAAAATCTCCATTCCTACCCCAGTCCAGGGGAAAGGTTACTGCAAAATCCCTATTCCCTCCCCACTCCTGGGGGAAGGTTACTGCAAAATCCCATTCCCTCCCCACCCCACTAACCTGCTTTCCAGCCCTGTTCTCCTGTGCAGGGCAACAAAACCGATCAACTGATCAGCTGGGACTTGGGAGGCAGAGAATAGATGGGGCGGGACCAGTCAGAGGTGGTATTTGCTGGTTCTCCAAACTATTTAAAATTTCCACTACCGGTTTTCCAGAACTGGTCAGAACCTGCTGGATACTACCTCTGGGTGGGACTAGAACTCACAGGCTCCTGGTTTCTAGCCTGGTGCCTTAACCACTGGACAAACTGGCTCTTTTTTTCTTCTTTATTATTTTATTTAAATGCACAACTTCTACATCTAGCTTATGATTCTAATAGCTTTTAATTTATTAAATAAGACTTTTTTAGATGATGTAGCCACTGACTGTTCGTAAACTCAATGCCTAAAGTTTGAATTACTTCTAAGCTCACAATTTTAGAGCACGTCAAATAGCCAAATAAAATTTAATGCTAAGCAAATTACAGAAATACGTTCTCTGATTACTATTTTGCTTGCTTCCTTATAATACTGAAAAAGGGACAACTATGACAGTTGCTCAGAACATACGTATTTTTCAGCTTCTCCAACTAATAATGTCCAATACCCTTTTTCTAGTATTTTTATAACAACTAAATAATGCAAGTGTAAAAAGCAATAAAAATCTCCAAACTGTAACTAAAACGCTAGTTAATTTTTTTTGATATTCATTAAGAAAACCAGGATCAAATTATACAGTAAAATAGTTGTAAAAGGCCTACTATATAATGTTGTGCAAGTTGTGGTGGAACAGTAGTTTGCCCAACACCAGCAACAATAAAGGTGTGTGGAATCATAGGAGTCATAAAATTATTTTTGAATAGAACATGGTCATGGATAATAGCAGAGCCCCATCCGTACAACAGTGGAAGAAACCCAACAGCTGAATAGTGCCTGGAGCTCTTTAAGACTTCGTATATTTGAGCAGGATATTTTAATGAGAAGCTAATGGGAAAGAGTCAAATGACTCTGTCCCATTTGTCATATTTTGGATGTCTAAGTGTCTCATTAGGCCACTTCACTGCTGTATTTGAAGAACTTCAGTAGAATGAGGTTGTCTAAAGCTACTGTGAATGGCAAGCTAAAGCTAGTTTTTAATTGGCATAAGCAGTTCACTAAAAACTGCATATGATATAATGGCTATTACTGATTTGGAGTGATAATTTGAATCTTTATTCAAAAATTGATTAAGATGTTCTGCTCATATGATGTTTATACTACTCATAGGAATCCTTTACAATATACAATACAATGATGTTTGTGTATTTGTGTGTGTGTATAGTGGAGGTATATATTTATGTATGTATATATGATGTGTATATGTGTGTTATGTATGTGTTTGGGTAGATATACACTTCCTCTTGAGAGCAGGCACAGAATTTCATTTTTATGTGGGCCGGTGTGCTTGCAGTTAAAAAAATGACAATAAATTTATCTTATATCCTCCCATAAACATTTGATTGTAAAATTATAACCTGAATATGGCTGGAGAAAATTTCCTTTATTTATTTAATCTAAAATATACCAACAAATACTGAAGAGGTGACTAGCTTTAATGCTGATTTAGGTATTACTGATCAAAGATATTTGTAGCAATTTTTATTGGGTCATAAATTTCTGTTACCCTGCTTACTTCTTCACTTAATACAATGCAATACATAGTAATATCATATCAATCTTTACTCAAGGTTTCTAGTGACTATACATAAAGATCATAGTAAAAGGGAATCAAAATATGTCAAGAATACATCTGTAAAGTACAGTAAGAATTATTTTTTCAGAAGTTGCTTAATCTCTTTCTAGTGATTAAAAAAATAATTGCTTTGATTCCTCCCATCATATCTTTTCTCTCAGGTTCATATCAAGAATTTGATATTTGGCTTTGTTCTTTATTTACCCAGATGGATTTCCTGAGCTGCAAATACTCTTTTCTACTACCTTTCTTTCAGTATAGTAGGAGATAACAAATTTTAAATAGTAAAGACTTACACACAGAACAAAAATAGAATTTTGCTCAAATTTCAGAACAAAGTCTAACATAACTGAAATAATTTAAACAGATACCATTAAATGTAAAATAGTAATTGAATCATTAATTCGATATCGCTTAATGTTCTCTATTTGTCACTTGCTCTACTCACTTTCCTCTCGTGTCTACAAGTCTGCATAGCTCTTTCCAGTTTGCTATAAGTGAATAAAACTAAGCAAAACACTTCAGTTATACATTCATTTAAATCACAATTTCTGAAAAGTAAAAATATTAAGACTTTCCATAAATGTATGTGTCCAATTTAAACAGATCTGCAGCAGGCATTATGCAATGCTACTTCTCATTACAGTTAATCAAAAGAGAAGCTAAACATGTGCAAAAAAAGTTTGGGTTTAGCTCCACTCTTGAGGAAAACCTTAACTGCCAACCAAATTTTCTACTAAGCATTTTGTAGAAGGCTAAAATCAGTTGAATAAAAACCAAGTCGGAATGATAGTAATGGTGGGGTCCATTGAGACCTGTGGTGGGACCTGTGAATGATTGGCTAATTTATCCCCCAGGTAGAAACTCTGGAGGTCTCATGCGTAACTTCACTATCAGAGGATAATGACCTTTGGATACATTTTTCAAGGTCCATCAGGGGCTGTTTTAAGAAGCAGAAATATGAAAAGACTGTGTCTTCCATTTTTTATCTTGGCTAATATGGTTATAATTGCATTATGCCAAGGCAATTCCTGTTTAACAGGCAGTTACTGAGGATGATGTCATTTTGGATTCAAATAAGTATATCATGAATTCATGACCAAATGAGCCATATAACCTGAGATATCTATGGATACACAAAAGTGCAACATGATGTTTGAGGAAATATTAGGAAATATTTCAGTCTTGATTACAATGCCTGTTTTCTGCTCCAAAAAGATCACCTACTTATATCTAGGTCAGTCCTGAAAATATTACGGCACTGAAAGTAATTGTGCAAATGCCAAAATTAAGTTCTATTACTTAAGATCTCGGCAGTCAGGTCAACTGTTTTGCTTAAGATGACAGACAGCTTAGTCCAGATCATAAGTAAGTGATAGAGTGAAAGCAATTACTCGGAACAACAGAAAGGCAAGAATCTCTAGCATGAAAGAAAATAAGCAGGCTTTTCCAGTTATGGGTTACCAACTCATTGGAAATTATAGGAGTTGAATTACAAAGATCTGGAGGAAATCAGGTTGGGAATGGTTATTTTAATATGATTCCAAAATTATAATTTCAAATATGAGAGTACTATATTATTTTCTTTGCTTAAGACCCAAATGGTTTAAAGCAGAAAATCAGGGACATTAAATTCTTAAGTTAAAAGCATGGGGAGTCTATTCACACAATGACAACTACATAGATTTTTCTTCCATGTGAATCTATCATGAACACAATGAGGCACTTGCTAACTCTGAAACATACCCAAGGGGTCTTATAAACTTCCACACATAGATTAATATTGTCTAGAAAGATATAACCTCAGTGCTTTGTTTCCAAATTTTTTATACCACTTACATTTCAGAAGAAGGCAAATGAACAAAACATCTAATACTTGAAAACAGAACATCCATCTGAAAATAAATTTCTGACATAAAATGTTAGTGCCTGAAGATCTTTAACTCCTGAAATTTAACATCAAACATATTTTGTTTGTTTAAAACTTAAAGTAGCAAGTGAAGTTTGATTTGGAAAATTTTTGCTCCGATATGATGTGCTGACAGAACTAGGGAATAAAGCCATTTTCCTGATGCTTTTTATTTGTATATTTATTTTTAAAGACATTTTAATGTCTATAGAATGTGAATCATCCAAAATTGCTTAATATGGGTGGCCATATAAATCTTTTAAACAAGCAAATATAGAAATACTAAAGATGGGTGGCCATATAAATCTTTTAAATAAATAAATATAGAAATAAATAAATTGTTGCAGGGTCATTGTATATAATATATATTTGACACTCAGTGAAATAGATCTGTAAATATTAAATAGAGTTTTCCTGACTTAAAAACAATGTCTGAATTGTCATTTTTTATCACTACGATACTATACAAGCCTATCACTGATTTTAATAAACTTACTCCTAGGGGAACTGTCTCCAGAACTACAGTTTCAAATTATTTATTTTTCCACAATAAGATCTAAAAGTGTCCTAATCTAAAATAGACCCTTAATTATTAGTGCAACCAAACATTGCCCTCCCATATAAGTTTGGCATGATTTCTAGATATAGTAAGTTTGGCAAATTCTCAACCACAGATTAAGAAAGCCTTATCTACCCCAATATAGTCAAACATTATATTAGAAAACTCACATATTGATCACTCACTATATAGATTTTTTTCAATATCCTATTATGGCTTCATGGCCACCCCATCAAGCGAATTTGTGTTATTTTACATAACAAGTATTGATTAAAACTGAAATGTGTTGCAATTTTATACATTTTCAGAGCTTATGATTTCTACTCTAAGACAATGAAAAAGTTCCTTCTGCAAACCAGATTGTCATCCTCCAAACCACTCCTTAAAAATATCTAGGAAGCTTATTTAAAAAGTATTAATAATAGCTAGGCAGCTGGTCTGTCAAATCTATAGCCTATTATGTAAGAAGCATTGTCTTATTGTTTTCTTCTCTATTTTTCTGCTTTATCTACCTGCTGATTCCTAAATTGGATTTACATTAGAGTTTTAAATCTATGATCAGATGTTAACATTTAAATCAACTTTAAATATATTAAATCAGTTTATATTTTTACTATGGCTAATTTATGGTGTTTATTTATGACCAATGGTAGTTTAATTAAACCAGGATGTTAACAAAGGCAAATGGGGGGGTTTAAGGTAGGAATATGCTTTTTTTATTCTGAGTTGTAATATTATGGTTTAGCAAACCAAAAATCTCATTGTCTGCACCTTATCATTGAGAACTTTAGATACCAGTGAAAGTTTACCTTTTGCTCTTGGTATTCCTCAATTTCAAAGAGGGGATGATTTAGAAGAGAATTTTCTATTTTAGCACCCAGTCTCTGGAATACTTACAAAAGGCACAAATAAGAAATTATTTTTTTGTTTAATAAATGCTTACAATTTGTTAAGAGAATGGAAATGCAAAGTGAATAGCTTTATCTAAATCATCTTACATATGTCATGTACATTTCAAAACAATTATATGATAAAAAGAGGAAGAATGAACTCAGAACCTAGCATCTATCTAATCCATGAATTGGATAGAAAATTACTGAATATATGAAGATTCTGATCAATTTAAAACATCCTTGGATGGTCACATTAGTCTGCTTCATTCACTATGGAATGTTTTCTAACTTTGCATCTCTCAGTTTGGACTACAAAGTTTTATCTTTTTCAGCCTTTACAGCTATTGTATGCTAGGAGAGTGATGGAATATATATATATCACTGAATACTTTTGGAGACCAACAGATAGTGGAAGGCTTCATCTAAGTTCAGTTTTTTTATTTCAAGACTCATTTATCTTTGCATCTGATTTTTCCACAGATATGGATAGAAATATTAATAGGAATATCCAAACATGAGATTCCAAAGTGCCTATGGAATTCTGGAATTCATATTAAAGAACAAAACTGTTGCATAAATTGATTCAAAAATATATAGTACAACTCACTGTTTGAGCTAACAGGAGGATACAAACAGATAGGAGAGCTTTAGTAGTATATTATAATAGATTATAATTACAATCATGATTCAGACCATTAAAAAAGTTTTCAAATATATCAGAATGCAACACACTGATAGCCACCCACACAATAAAAAATATACATGTGTATGCATGTGTAATACACAACCTTTAAGCCTTTCCAAAGTAGACTTACTTTTATAATAAAGCTCTCGCCTAGATTTACTTTTATAATTGCCTTGTATTTAACATTTTTGCTAATGAGCAGAATGAACAAGAAACACAGGAATAGTTCACTGAGCCTAAAGTACCAGTAAAAAAATTAAAGTACACAGTATTATACATAAAGATACATTTTAAAATAATGTCGAAGTGTAGCTGAATTGTCCTGTCATGCTAATCATTGTTTTCCTTAGGCCTACTACCTAAATCTTTCACGAACAGGTTTTTTAAAAAAAGAAGGGGGGATTTTTTGAAATTTTAAGAGAGAGATGATAAATTTGTGTTGTGTTCTTTAAAAGAAAAGCTGTGTTCAAATACTCCAATTTAGGACAGCTCCAAATTTCAAATCATCCCATGTATGGCACCAAGAGATTACATGACACACGTGTGACAGGACACAAGAGCTGATGTCTGTCATAATAAAACCATTTAAGTTCAGCGTGAAAGCACAATACACTGAAGGGGCTGTGGTGAACCTCAGCAAGAGATTACGAACATTCTACTGGCAGAACATGGCAAGACAGAATGTCAGATTTCATACTCGGCAGACATCTACAACATCTGATGCCTTGTAGTCAAAAGCTGTTAAATTACCTGTGAAGGATTACTGGCAGGCTTGAATGTTTTTTTCTCATTGTTTGTTTAGTTCCAAAGGCTCTTGCTCTTTGTGTTGATTGCCCTAACTGACAGCACAGAAAAGCTAGAGGTTGTAAACAGGGCACTACTGTATTGAATTACAGGTAACAAGTGTGCAATCAACCTGCTGTGGCTGGACTTTGGTATTTTCCATAGGCGTGGAAATCAGTGATAAGCATGTTCTCTAATATTAAGAGAGGACAGTTTGTATTTGCCATCATTTTTCTCAAAAAAGATTTAGAATGAGGAAGGATGGCTACTTTTGGTTCATCTTATTTGCCACCCCAATTCTAAATCCTTTGGAAAGGTAATTAAATACTTTACTCACTGTTCAAATGGTGTCACAGGAATGAAAGACAATGTAATTAGAAGTGATTTCATTATTAGCCATAAAAATATATATGAATTAAGCAATCCTTAGCTACGTTATACCATGAGACATCAGGGAATGACCTGCTGATGGTTACTTTAGGGAAAATGTGCTCTGTAAAAACCAGCCATAAAATAGAAAAGGCTAAACAAGGCATCCCTTTTGTAAAAGTGATAAAAATGGTGAACACAATAGTGTGGAAAAAATGTTGTGTGGGGCTACATGAATTATATTATTGTCATTTCTCTCCATGCTGAAACATTACAAGTGGAGTTTCCTCCCAGAGCAGATGGTAAATTTATGTGAGTTATTTAATATGTAATGGTTAATTAAAAAGCATAAATAAAAATTCACTGGCAATTAGTCAACAAAATAACCTAGATTAGATGATACACAGTAGTGTAAAAGAGGAAACCTTCCTATTTTTAAAAGGGTTCTGACTCCATTCATCCATAGAGTGATCCTCAAAACATATCAAAACATATTATTACAAGACACTATTTTTATTCTGTACATTACTTATTAAAATAGATACTCTGTATTATCATCTTATTAAGCCCCAAAGACTTGCCATTTAAAATTGCAAGAAAAACAAGATTTCATTTGTTCCGTGATGATTGTAATTTTAGGCTATATACATTATGGAGAAAATGTTTTTTCTCCATGTAAAGTTGTAGAATGCTAATCATGTCCATCAATGTCTTAACTCAAATTTGAAAATGATTCAGGGAATCAATTTGAACAGAATTCATATTTGTCCTCTAAATTTGGCGGGTGTTTTCTTAGATTCCACATTTGTTGGGAATAGTATGTTCTCACATTTGGAAGATGAATACAAAAACATGAATATCACACAAAATAGTAGCACTTTATTGAATGTTTGAAAGATAATATGAGGCAAGCTGAATTATGAAAAAGTGAATGTTGGTACAAATGATCAGAAATATATATAATAAAATGAGCCTTGGTGGTGCAGGCTGTGCCTAGCACTTAGTTCCAGCTGCCTGCAATTAGTGCAGGCTCAAATCCTACCAGGCTCAAGGTTATATTATATTATTATTATGTTTATTTAGACTTGTATGCCACCCTTCTCCCTAAGGACTCAGCCTTCCATCCTCTCGGGGTAGGTCAAGTGAGGACCCAAGATTGTTGGGGGCAATAAGCTGACTTTGTAAAAATGCCGCTGGGGGGGCAAAAAGCCCTAGTAATAAGCAGGCATATACAATGGAATGAAGGCTATTGCTGAGCGAATTGGGTTCTGTCCTAAAAATTGTAAGCCGCCCTGAGTCTTCGGAGAAGGGCGGTATATAAATGTAATTAAAAAAAATAAAAATAAACCCATAACAACTTTAGTGTGCAATAGAGATTCTAAAAGCAGAATAAGGAAAATAATAGAGGTAGTCAGAATTGAGAAAAACATGTATTAAAAAAAGATATCCTGGTTTTGATTACATTACTGGATCATGTTGCGGAATCAACTCTCTCATTTCTTGTAACAATTTTTGTTGTTATTATTATTTAAATGAAAGTGAATTGAAAGATTTAGGGTGAAGAAAACCACAGTAAATTCTATGTTAATCTTAGTGCTCAGGTATGTTTCTGCAACTATATGTTGATGCCCTCTTTTGCATTATGTCATTATGGTTATCAGTCTAGAGAAGTTCTGCATCACAAGAAAGTTAAAACCTAATGTGGACCACTTTCGTATCCCCTTAAGGCATAGCCCACTAAAATAACTAGGTTGATAATTTTATACAATTGTTAACTGCCCAACAGATAATCACACTGATAGTAGCGCTTCCTCTAGGAAGGTCTTATCAGGTCTAATTCTTTATGAAGTCAATACTAGTTTTCAGTCTCGACATTATCTAGCAAATTTTGCACAGCAGATTAGAAAGAAGCAGATAACAAACCAAAACTTGCAATGTACCTATGAAGCTTCCTCTGCTACTCTTCTTCACTCAGATATGTTTTCTGCATTAATATGCAGAAAGCTGCCTAGCTGCTAGTTTAGTTTTACACTATAATACTGATTTAAAATGAAAATGTTATGGTTGGATCAGATTTGGTCTAGGCTAGAAAATGGGAGACTGTGAGTTTTAGTCCATGAAAGCTGGCTTGTGACTTTGGGTCAGTCATTCTCTCTCAGGGTTGTTGTGGGGAAAACAGGAGGGGAAGGCATATTCGATATGTTTGCTTGTCTTGAGTTATTTTATAAAAGTTATTTTATAAAAAGTAATAGAAAGCAATATACACATATGTATCCCCCCACACACACACAATATCACCTTTCCCAATGATTTTGATAGTTTTATGTGAGGAAAGTACATTTAAAATATATAGGGATAACAATTTTGTTCATATTGATAGTAATATCAATATCGTTTAGGCTTATATACCGCCCCATAGTGCTTTATACAACACTCTGGGTGGTTTACAATATAGAAGCTTTGTTTGCATGTTGACCCCAACAATATGGCTACTCATTTTATTGATCTTGGAAGGGTGAAAAACTGAGTCAACCTTGAGCCCCGTGAAGACTGAACTCCAGACTGCAATACTTCATTTTAACCACTGCGCCACAAGAGCCTCTTATTGTTATGAAAACAATAGCTATGGACACTATTGTGTATTATAAAAGAGCCAATCTGGTGTAGTGGTTAAGGCACAAAGCCAGAAATTGGGAGACTGTAAGTTCTAGAGACAAAGTCAGCAGTCTGACCTTGGCCAGTCACCTTCTCTCAACTCAAAGAAGGAGATAATGGCAGGCCACTTCTTGAAAACCTTGCCAAGAAAATTGTAGGGATTTGTCCAGGCAGTTTCTGAGAATGGGACATGACTGAACAGAAGAAAAAAATGAACTACATAATATAAAATTTTGAGGAAGGAAAGAGCTACATATGTTTAATAATAGTTCTAAATCTTTAGACAAATGTGTTCTGGTAGATCTTTTAAAACTTTTTTTTAAATAAAAGTTGCAAACTTGTGTTTGTAAGAGAAGCTATGAACTAAATATATTGTGGCATGATTGAGAAGTTATGAAATAAATATAATTTACTTAATTATAATAATAACATCCCAAGAAGTTTAGAAGCTCGATTGTTAATTAAGCTATTGTATGAATCTCGCTTTTATCAAATAATCATTTACTTTAACATTTGTGTATATTTATTTATTAATAGGGCTATAACTTTTAAAAATATTTTTCATATTTTTGAATAATTTTCCGGTCTGTTGATGTGAACATGGAGATAACTGTACACTAGAGAGAACACATTAAATCCACAGACATAAATAATTTATTCACTGCAACACCATGCTACATCGCACCACACCACACTATGTCACATACGATACTGTGGTTTTTATTTTTATGTAAGATTATAAAGGCTAATAATTTAGAAGTGTTAGAAATTAGTCCATGTTTGAATTCTGCAACAAACAATACAATAAATAAGTGATCTACAAATAACTTGATTCAAATTGGATCACTGTTTATCATTTAGTACATTAGATGCAGTAGCTACATTAAATCTACTTGTGAACAGCCTCAGGCTGAAATTTTATTGTTTACCAACTATGTTACAAGAATAACCTAAGCTGCCAAATAAGTCTTCATGGATTTAGGGAGGTCTTGCTCATGTCATTTAAGGCAGCATATTGACTCCAAGCTCAGCCCTTGCCTGACTTGTACCTTTAGCCTAGGTGGCAATCCTCCTATAACAGGTGTCTGGCTGGGGAATTCTGGGAGTTGAAGTCCACAAATAGCCAAGTTTGGAGGCCCCTGCCCTACATAATATTGTTTACATATCTCTGAGATTTCATTCTGTTTTCCTTTGATTTTGTTCCTGACCTTTTTATTTATTTTATAGTTTAGATAAGGAAATTTTTATATATAATATATAAATTATTTATTTATATCTACAAAGGACTTTTGGGATTAAACAAACCAACAAGAGAAAACCCCGCCCCCACTTTAAGAAATCACTACTTTTGTTTAATATCTGTTTCCCCCCAAGGTTTTAGCAAACATTAACATCACTTTTGGGATTATTTTACAACAATTTAACTCCTTGCACTTTCATTTACAGATTTTAAGTTGCTTTCCAAATGTTGGAATGCAAATCAGCTTCTAGACTAATACATATCCTCTTAGACTATATCTGCAAACAACCATTTCCACTGAATGACAAATGAGAATAACTAAAAGTAGGTAATTAAAATATATTTCCTAACACATATGTAGGGAAATAACAAGGTTTGGGTGGGCTTTGATTAGGTTTTTGGAGTACTTTAAATTCTAGAAAAATAGTATGCATAGCAGTTTACGAACAGAGATTAGCGTTTCTTGAATATGAACTGATATCCTACACAACTTATTGTTTGCATCTGTTTGATCCACATAGGTGTTTTCTATTGCAATTGTTCAGATATCTGAATGCTGCAAGAGATCAGCAAATTCTGTATACATATCATCTTTCATTCATTTCCAAAGAAGGAACACATTAATCACAAAATGATATGCACATAATAGTAATTTCCTCCAATGAAATAAATGACAGGTCATTGAGAGATGAAGAGAATTAGAGTTTCTTTTAAAAAAGATCATAGCCTAAGTGAGGGCATTTTTAACTCAGCTGGCAATAACAGGAAGATTCTGCTTGAAAGGAGTTGCAGACCACAAATTAATTGCTGATAATTATGCCTATGACTGTACACTACAGTTTATTCACGATTGATGTTTGCTTCAATATAAAACATGGGGAGCGGGAGAGAGAAAGAAACAGAGAGTGTGCACAACTTTCCATAGGCAGAGAAGCCAACCAGGTGATTTTGAGTCAGTTGCGCTCTCCCTCCCTCCCTCCCTCCCTCCCTCCCTCCCTCTTTCGACTGGACCATCATGACAAATTATAGTCCATAACATTTAATGAAGAAAGTTTCATCCTTCAATGGATTCCACAAACAATATTGTACATACATACAATCTAGCTCAGGGGTCCCAAACCTCGAGTTTACGGACTATTAGCCATGCTGCACAAGAAGCGGGTGATCCATGCAAAGATCCATTTGCACATGCAGAGAATTTGGTTGCGTACATAAAACAGAGAAGCCAACCAGAGAAGCCCCCCCTGCCGGTCCACGAAGCCAGAAAGGTGGGGACTGCTGATCTAGTTAGCTATTCTGCACAGCACAGTTTCAGTTCTTTGTAAACTCAAAATTAAGAACTAGAATCGTGGGGCTTTGTGCAAAATTTTGAAGTAAAAAATCTTCTGGAAAATGTTTCCTTTCAAAATGAATATTATTTCAATTAGTATTTTTACCTCAGTATCTATCGCATATTCTGGACAAGTATTTGGGACACATTACTTGATGTGAAAAAAATGTTAACCATTGCCTATTTAATAACATTCAAATGGTACAAAGAAAGTAAAAGCTCTGATGTGTGGAGAAATAGTTGCACTAATATGTTGGAAACAATGCTATGCAATCGTTAACACTTTGAAACTGTCAAATTTGCCTGAAACAGAAAAATTCTGCAAATCTTAACCTCAATGATTTTTCCTCTCATGTCTCTTGTAAGTATTAGCCTGAACTGCCTGAGTTGCCTCTAAATGAACTATAAGATTAAAGCTGCTCAAAACTGTCTCAAACTGCAAGTTGGGCAGCATATAAATTTAATAAATAAATAAATGAAAATTGAAAAGGTCTGGGAAACAGGAAGGACATATCAATTATCTCCCTTTTAAGAAAGAATTTACTAAAAAATATTTTACCAACTCTTAGCATTTAGGAAGCTGTACTTCTTTATTTTAGCTTATCTAGCTGTTTAAAATTCAAGATTTAAAACTGTAGAATATGTGGATATTTAAATGATAATATTAATAAATTATACAGACAACTAATTCTCGATTCTTCTTATTCCCCAAATGAAGATACAGTAATTTAATAATACACTTAATACTAATAATATATGACAGATCATTATGCTTTTATCATTATCATTATGAATTTTAGAAACGTATAAAAACACAAGGAAAAATTAAAGAAAGATTTTAGAAGAAACTAACATGATACTTGCAATTTTACAGATTTTATTACAGATTTTATTACTGGTTCCTACGCATCTTTGATAGTACACTGATTATAGCACCAATAAAATCAATTAATATTAACTTTTTCTGTCATTTTCTGTACAGATACTTTATCAGTTACAATCAAGGTGATAAAACAGTGATAAAAATAGTATTTTTCAATGAACAATCTATAATAAATTTAAACATCAATGTAGATTAACAATCTTTTCAATCCCAAAACTACTACTGACTTTTAAGTTTCTCACCATGTATGGTAGAATAAAAACAACAGCAACAAAAAACCAGTGCACTACGAAGTTCTATATTCAATGTTTCTCCTGTAATTGGAGAAACAGAACTGTTTTATTTTAAAAAATCTAACCAGATTTTCTTTTCTTTTATATAGCAAGATATAAAGTTCCAGAATAAATTCCTAATAAAAATTCTCTAACACGCTTCATGCTGATTCAAGGAATGGTTTCTTTCAAAACAGAGGTATACTTAGTGTAATCAGAATTACAGCATCCATAACATAGCTGCTTTTGATCTTAACTCACTTTTGTAAAAAAAAATGAAAGTTATACCTAACCGATTTTATAATCATGGGAATATCTTTTGAATACCAGAGGAAATCTGAAATATTTTTATCATATTAAATATTGAAAAAAATACCCCATTTGATAAGAATCTGCCAACTAATCTAGAGAAGCCATTTTTAAATCTTTTTTGGCAAATTTCAACTGTAAGATGAATGAAGATTTGATTGCTTTCTTTTTATTGTAGTAGCTATTTGACCATTTGTGGTAAAAATCAATCACATTCTGAAGTTGTTTTCTATTATGTTCCTTAGGTGACAGATTGTAGGAAGTTACAGAGTTGACCTTGGAGAAATTATTCAGAGATAGTTACAAAAACATGCCTTGAGCCCAGGAAGCAGGGAAAGTATTCTGAAGAAGCACTCTGGTCAACTTTGAAGAGCTGTCACAGATACAGTTCTTATTTTATTTCTGTGGTCCTTTTTATATATACAATAATTGTTGTAATTTATTCAAACAGAGATGTGGGAATTTTATCCATTTCTTTATTTAATTCATTCTTTAGAATGAAAGATGGCTGATTTTCAAAGACATTTTCATTTCTTAAATCTAACCAGGTCTCTCTTTTTAGCATTATAGTAATAACTAGGGACAAATTATTAGTATTGAAAAATTATTACAAATTAATGAATCCAAAGTGAAAATGTAATGAATGCAGTGTTCCCCCATCCTGAGTTAACGAATATGGAAAAAATTCTTTCATCCTATTATTTGGCCCTTATATACCATATTTTTCAGACTATAAGACACACCTAGCTTTTGGGGAAGAAAACAAGAAAAAAAACCCTGCCTCTGCCTACCCCCGCTGCCTGGAACGGGCCGAAAACGGAATGCACAGAGGCCAAAAATGGGGTGTGCGGAAGCTGAAAACAAGATGTGCGGAGGCTGAAAATGGGATATGCAAAGGCAATGATAGGTGGCAGCACCAATAGGTGGCAATGGTGCCAATGGGCGGCAGCGATCCCTGCAGCCTGGAACAGCTGATTGTCAGTATTCCAGGAGGCACATCCAACCACCAATCAGTACTTGTGCTAAATCAGGTGACTAGCAGTTTGCTTTTTGCTGCAAGGAGGCAAATTGCTGGGAGGCAGAGGATGAAGGGTGGGGGCAGGGCTTCAGCAACATTTGCTCTATAAGATGCACAGACATTTCCACCCACTTTTTTGGGGTGGAATGTATCTTATAGTCCGAAAAATATGGTAGTTCGGTGTAGAACTGGCTAGGTGACTTTGGACTAGTCACTCTCTCAACCAACATCAGGCTCTGGCAATAAACTGGTCAGGAAATTCTTGTTGCAACTAATGAGATCAGTACCAAGTTGAAAGGAAAAAAGAATAGAATAGAATAGAATAGAATAGAATAGAAGATCCTATACTTGGAAAAGAATGCTAGAAAGAAAAAAAATGAACTAGGGAACTAAGTTCTTATGAACTTGATGACCATATTTGATTTCATGGAAATATCATCTATATATTCCTCCTCCCACTTTTGAGGGAAAGAAACTGATTGAGTAGATACCATTGGTTAAAAATGACAAATCACATTTTCATGAAAGGCAAATGGAAAAACAGAGATTGTTTGGAAGTTATCTAGACATTTCTTGCCAACATCAGATTCCTGGTTTTCTATCTTCATCCCTGTTCCCTTCTTCATTGATGAACTTCTTATTTGTAATAAAAAAATGTACCACTGTGCTGATAAACTTGATTGAGTCCCAATTTCACACATCTGTAGGTAGGTTATTTGCTGATAGGAAACCAACTCTATTCCCTGCCAGTTTCTGGTCATCTTTTCACAGTTCAGAAATAAGAAGAAAATGTTGATCCCTGCAGCCATTATATCCTTAATGGACAACAGCAATTTATGTCAGTTTACTACCCAAGTTTTTAAAACATTGGCAACAAATTTTGAAAGCAGTGGCTAACTATAATTTAATTTTGTCAAAATATGTAAATACTGGAAAAAGGAAGAAATAAGAAGAGATGGGAGACTGCATATCTGATGTTACTAATTCTGAAGCCAGGGATTCAGCATCTGAAGTAGTGAGATTTTTGTAATCTCACTTGCTCCTTGTACAACAGAGAGAAAGATAAGAAACACGATCTCAGCTTCTGAATCCTCAAGCATAACCTAAACTATAAGTTTCCTGTATTATAATATAAAAATGTCTTTCAAACCCTGGGAATACTGCAAAATCTTATGCCATAAGAAATGTTTGGTCTTTCAGATGCCGCAAGACGTACTAGGTTTTTTTGAGCAATGGATCGAACATAGCTTCTGTCAAGTTTTAAGCCAAGGATTCTTGAGCAATTTTAAGAACTCTCTTATTTGCTATTTTCTCCCATTATTTCTGTAAAAACAAGTTACATGACTGCGAGGTATACGATACGTACTTCCCTTATCACGGACAACATAAACACTGAACACTGAAGCGCAGAATCTGAATGAATGGCTCTTTTTTTCAAAAGCAAAAGCAAGATTACAGAACGATGATATGAAAAAAGATTGAAAATTACTGAACATAGTAGAATCTCCCTATTTAATCTTATGCAATTCCAGCACTAAGACATAATAAATAAGAAAGAACCAATTGTAAATATTAAAGCTTCACCATTAAATTATATTTAAATTTCATTTGGAAAAATCCACATTAGACACAGAACGATCTATAGGGAAATAAGTAACAGCTTTAAGAAGCATGATGTTATGTTAGTCGAGGCTAAACTCAAGGACACTAAAAGCTTAATTATCATATTCTCTGAGATTTGATTGAAGAATAGAACAAGTTTACAATTGTATATTTCTTTCAGTAACTACTCTTATACTATTATTATCCCAATAAAACTGCTCATTCTATTGGTCAGTGTCAGGAACAATCCAATTTTTCCTTAGAACATTGCAATATTCTCTACTTTGGGATGGCACGGTTTTCAAGTTGTATTTTCTATTTTTCTAGGGTACAATTAACTAATCACTTCCCTTTTAACAAGGCCTTTTCACATTTGACATTTGGCAAGGTTTCCTCAGCAATTTCTAGTTTTGCAGCAGGGGCACCGAGCTTTCTGAATTGAAGTCATGGTCTTGTTTTTACTTCCGTCAAGTTACCAATGCTGCATCATGACACCTAACCCGAGTGCCTTTTCCCCAAATGCAATACTAGAATCATAAACATAATTATTAAATAAATGCAAAATCCCTAGTGACAGTGGTCAAAACAGTTTTTAAAGAGGATGGGCCAAGGTATAAGTGGTAATGCTATGTTTTATGCTCACATAATGAAATATTCTCACAGATCCTTCCCACTTAACATCTAGAAGAATAAAGGGAAAATAGACAACAGAGTTAAGTATGAAACACGGGGAATAATGAATCCAGAGAGGCGGCTTCAACAATATTATATGACCCATGACAATCTCTAAAACATGGCTGGATGTACATGTTTAAATCCTTAACAAATTTATAGCTACTTAAAAAAACACACATACACACAAAGGTTCACAGATAGTAACTCTTCCTGCATCTATTAATGCCTGGTAACTGACACTTTCTGCATGGTGTACAGATAAATTAAAAACAGAAAATGAACAGTAACAATAAACCACACACAGCAGAGATTTTAAAAAATGCTGCATTTAATAACATTAAAAGTAGCAGCAGAAAAAAAAGCAAAGATCTAAAATAACCAAAATATTCCAAGATTATCTAGGATTTTTTTTAAAGAAGTTCTTCAGGGGCACAACAATAGACAATGATTTAAGAGCACTGCCAGATTTTCTATGGACAGTGTGTGAAAAAAGCTTCACACTTTCAGTTACAAATTTGGCCACATGTGGCAGAGAATCCTGAAGAGGCTCTGGATGATGATCTTAAGACATATATAGATGGTGGTAACCTGTCCCCAGATAGGTAAAGGTAAAAAGGAGCAGAATTAACTGGTCTGGGAAATGGACTGGCAACTAACGCACATTACAATATAATTTTATTAGCCAGCTCTCATTACCTGTCTGGTGAGTGCCTAAGTATGCCCTTATTTTTGGACCAGTTAAAGTTTTCAGGCCATTATAAAAAACATACAGATTACAATAATGTCAACCAATAGTTTACATGAATGATTTGTTATGGGAATTCCATAACCTAGGTAATTCTCATTCTTTTATATATGTATTAGAGCAAGGAAAAATCTGCAGGATATAGTTTTCTTTTGTCAATCTATTACATAGCAAAATGTATGATTAAATTTCTAACCTAAATACATTCTGCCATCACTATCCTTCGAAGAGTCATAAGTGGGATGTAGAGTGTACCATTTAAGAAAGGTCATATCTAGTGATAAATTTTAAAATGAGGCAAAAAATAAGAGCACAAAATGATTGAGAGCTATCTATTAATGATCCCCTAAAATTATAGGTGGTAATTAAGTAAGCATTTCTGGCCACCAATAGTTTCCTTTTTTTAAAAATTACATTTATATGCTGCCCTTCTCCGAAGACTCAGGGCGGCTTACAATTTTTTGGGATACAACCCAGTGTGCTCAGCAATAGCCTTCATTCCACTGATCCTTCATTCCAATTCAATTCCATTTGAATTTGAAGTGCAATATTGATAAATGTTACTTTGAAATATGCTGCTCTTGTTTTGGAATCTGTGTTATAATAATTCCAGGAATTGTGTTGTTGAAGCTAAAATGGTTTTAAGCACTTGCTTTTAAAATTAATGTAGACATAGATTTAGGTTCACACATATTTTGAGCAAAGGTAGTATTTCCCCCTTACTGTATATCATGATCAGGTATATTTAGCAGAGGTCTTACACTGAAATGGCTTTCTGATGAATAACTCAGGGATGACTAACTGGCATGTTGCCCGGCTATTTCAATGCTCTATTAAGCCACAGATGCATGGAAAAAATAAATTTGTTTCGTTTTCAATTTTACACATTTTTCAGGACACATTTAAGGCTTGGCAACTTTGGGGACATGATAGACGGAACTCTGCAGTCTCTTTGAATTATGCAAATCAAGCACTTTTTTCCTTATCGTATTTTACTCAGACAAAAGGAATGAGCATCAAACAATGCAGAACAATGAATTTCATCCTAACTTCCAGTATTCAAGCCATTTGCCCCTGATTCTGAGATTTGTACAATCATTGATGGCTCTCTTTTAAGAACTACTTGCAACATGAAAAATAAAAGTGGTTTATCAAGAAAGTCAATTCTACATACAGTGTTTTCATTGTTTTTGCATTTCTGCAGGTGACATAACATCCTAGAAATATTGAGTTGCAGTTTTGAGATTGCAAAGTACCAAGCCCTATTCCAAACAAGTAACCATGTAGTAGCTTCAACATGACTTAATCTAATAAGTTCATCCACCCAAAAAGCTGTAGCAGAAACATTAAAATTATATACTTTAAATTTTAAAAGCTGGAAATGGATGCATAAAGATAACAGCACCAGTTATACTATTGTACTATTTTCAGATTTATTGCTGTATGATTCCTTCAAACTGTATGTCAAGATATTAAATTATTTCTACTAAAATATTGATTTGTGATCTTGCTTGTAATTCTTGTTGAATATTTTCAAATACTTTTCAATTATTTCTGTAGCCCACACATAAAGAAAGCTTGTAAAAAGGGAGTTACCCCTTGCATTCCACCCACAGTCTTCCCCCAAATCTATTTAGCAGGGGTTGAACTTGCAATGGGAGGAAAGTTAAATTAATTCCATCAGCTGACATACAAAAAAACTGAGATACATTGTTTTGTATTATTAAAGGTTTGGTGTTAGTGTTGGTGTTGGATTATACTAATTTTCCTATTCAGTGTTATTATTAGTGCCCCAAATATATGCATATGTATGTTTTATACATTTTTATTTTGTCATTTTGAATAAGAGGTTTAAGCTTAATGAACATGTTATAAGCTTACTGTAAACTCTCAATAGTTCATAATGAGGAAAATTTACAAGAGACATCATTTAATCTCAAAATCTTTTACGGGAAAATCAGCAACAAATAAGGCTTCCATAAATGTCATATACCTTAATTTTAACAATGACTGTCAACTTCTTCTCTTAAATGACCATTTCAGAGGCCATTTTAATTACAGAAATAACTTCCATGCTGACAGGTTTTCCTACAAAATGGGTTCCAGTAGGATCTGCCTAGTCTAGTCTAGTCTAGACTCTCTTCCTCTCTCTCTCAGACAATACATCATTGCAGAATGAAGATTAGAGCCAATACATACACAGTGTATTGTAGCAGTTCCTTCTTACTTACATATCTCCTTCTCCTTCTCTCTCCTTCTCTCTCATACACACACAGACACATACACACACTTCTTAATTAAAACTTTTGGATCATAGTAGAGAGCAGTGATGGGTGGCAACCGGTTTAACAACCAGTTTGGTGAGTGTGCGCGTGCCTAAGCCACTTGCACTGAAAATGGAGCATTTAGAAGCTCAGCTGCTTACCTTCCAAGTCAGCAATGGTAAGTAGAACAGTGAGTGGGTGAAAATCAGCTGTGCTGCACAGTTGAGGTGAGCTAGAAAGCAGGAAATAAAGGAGAGGATAGGGCAGTGGCGGGTGGACAGGGCCAGGTGATCATCAGAACTACCAGTTCTCCTGAACCAGTCCAAATCGGCAGCAGCCCACCACTGGTAGAGAGACAAGACCCATATTCAAGGTAGAAAACTGTTGATGAGCTGAGGCTGCTCTGGATATTTTAAAGTAGGTTGACATGCAAAATAGGCAGGTTGAAGTTGCCCCAATATGGGCTGGGTTAGAATTTTCTAATTTCTATTTTAATGGTTGAGAATATATGTTTTTTATTTTTTAAATTGACTGATTGGTCTCAGCTCTTAACCACATACTGTTAGTTTTAATGTATTCCCCACCTCTGATGGCAGAAAATCTTCCTATCTATTTTGGCAACTATGAATTCCAGGACTACAAAATAATAATAATAATAATAATAATAATAATAATAATAATAATAATAATAATAATAATTTATTCGACTTGTATGCCGCCCTTCTCCCTAAGGACTCAGGGCGGCTAACAATAAAACAACACATATTTACATATAGTTTACCTAAAAACAAATTAAACCTAAACAAGTCGAGATAAGCAATAAAACATTAAAACCTTAAAAATTAAAACAGTTAAAACCCCCCACCCAGGTCATTCCAGGCCTGCCTGTTGAAACAACCAGGTCTTCAGGTCCCGGTGGAAGGAGCGGAGATCAGGGGCCAAATGGAGATCCACGGGGAGCTGGTTCCAAAGGGTGGGCACTCCCACGGAGAAGGCCCTAGCCCTGGGAACCGCCAGCCGACAATGCCTAACCGACGGTATCCCAAGGAGGCCCCTCCTGTGGGAGCGAACAGGGCGATCGGAATGTGATGCTGGCAGGAGGCATTCCCAAGTACCCTGGACCCAAGCCATTTAGGGCTTTATAAGTTGTTACTAGCACCTTGAAACTAACCCGGGAGGCAACCGGCAACCAATGCAGGTCATGCAGGAGGGGTGTAACATGGGAGTATCGGGATACTCCCATCACAGCCCGTGCGGCCGCATTCTGCACCAGTTGTAACCTCCGGGTAGTTCGCAAGGGCAGCCCCATGTAGAGAGCATTACAGTAGTCGATTCTGGAAGTGACGAGCACATGAGTGACCGTTCGAAGGGCATCTCGGCTCAGGTAAGGGCGGAGCTGGCGAACCAGCTGAACCTGGGCGAAAGCCCCCCTGGCCACAGCCCCCACCTGCTCCTCCAAACTGAGCTGTGGGTCCAGGAGGACGCCCAGATTCCTCGCACTATCCACGGGGGGCAACACCTCTCCCCCCGTGGCCAAAGATGGAACATCACCAGAAAACTGAGATGCCGGTAAGAACAGCCACTCCATCTTGGTCGGGTTGAATTGGAGCCTATTTCTCCCCATCCAGACCTGTACTGCCTCCAGGCACTGGGGCATCACAGAGAGAGCATCACTGATCTGGCCTGGGGTGGAGATAAAAAGCTGGGTATCATCTGCATATTGATGATACCTCACCCCAAAACCTCGGATGATCTCACCCAGCGGTTTCATGTAGATATTAAACAGGAAAGGCAAGAGGACCGACCCCTGTGGCACCCCACAAGTGAGGGGCCTTGGAGCCGATCTCTGCTCTCCTGCCAACACCGACTGCAAGCGGTCCAAGAGGTAGAAGGAGAACCACCGCAGAACGGTGCCCCCCACCCCCAACCCCCGGGGCCGCCGCAGAAGGATACCATGGTCGATGGTATCGAAAGCCGCTGAGAGATCTAATAGGACTAGGACAGAGGAAAAAACCCTGTCCCGAGCCCTCCAGAGATCATCTACCAGCGCAACCAATGCTGTCTCCGTGCTGCGTCCAGACCTGAAGCCCGATTGATACGGGTCTAGATAATCAGTTTCCTCCAGGAACAAGGGAAGTTGCTGCACCACCACGCTCCCAACAACCTTTGCTAAAAAGCGAAGGTTGGAGACTGGATGATAGTTATCCAAAACAGCTGGGTCCAGAGCAGGCTTCTTGAGGAGGGGTCTTACCACCGCTTCCTTCAAGGTGGCAGGGAAGACTCCCTCACTCAAAGAAGCGTTAACAACTGCCTGGAGTCAGCCGTGTGTCACCTCACTGGAGGCACACACCAACCAGGAGGGACACGGGTCCAATAAACACGTGGTGGAGGACAACCTCTGCATGATCCTGTCCACTTCATCAAGGGAGACTGGGTCAAACTCAACCCAGATGGAATCGACCAGATCCGCCGTCACCTCATCATCAGACCACTGCCAGTCCGAGTCCAAGCCAGCCCGAATCCGAGCAACCTTATCTGCCAAATGTAAACTAAATTCCTCTGCTCTGCCCTGCAAAGGGTCCGCCCCCTCCCTCACTTGGAGGAGGGAACGGGTAACCCTGAACATGGCCGCAGGGTGAACTTCTGCTTTCTTGGTCCTGCTATAGCCAGATAACTTTTAGTTGAACAATATCCATTTAGACTATATCTGAAATGAGTAGTATAGTTATTGTATGCATTTTTTGTTGGAAGGAGAAAGCGATTAATTTTATTATTTGTTTATAAAATTTATACCACAGGCTGTTAAAATCTCTCAGTGGTTTGCAACAGATTTAATGCTATTGCATGCATATTTACTAACAAACAAGGTTGACTGAGTTCATTTCTTATACTGTGCACTTAGGGCAGCAGTCACACAATCAGCTAGATATGTGGTTACTAATATTTTGTGGGTTATAGGCATGGTAAAATATATGTTGTTATAATCCAATGTGGCAGGCATAAATAGGCAGCAGTCTATCTGCTCTGCTGAAGGATAGAACCTGGGCATAAGTCCATATATTCTAGTGATGGATTTCGGTAGCTACACACTTACCATATTATACTGAACACTGCACTGCAATTACAAATTAATTTTTTATGAAAACATTTATGTTACTCCAGCCATTCACCTCCTCCACCAAACGAAGTATCCACACTCCATAAAGCCATACTGAGATATTTGCTGTTTCCAGCTCTCACCTGCCCAGTGCCCTTCTCTCGATTATATATTTATGATAAATAAGCCTATTGGAGTAACTAATTTAATCTTGATATGCTATTTTACTGTCAACAAAATTCCTAGCAACATACTGTGAAGGGATGTCCATATTAATTTCTCCCTATTTTCTAGCTGAAAAGTTGAAAATTGCAGGTGGCTAACTCAGGTATATAATTGCCAGGTGCAAAACCAGAAATGCCTACTTAAAAGAGATTCTTACATGAAGATGAAAATTAGATTTTTTTTCTCCTTAATTTGTGGGGAACACATGAGTATGGTAATCTATAGAGATTACATGCTAGCAACCTTCTTTAGAGTTAGAAAACATTTATGTAAGGTTTTTATTTATTTAACATTTATGTAAGGTTTTTTATTTCAAGCACATAATAAAATTACTATTATTGCATAAGGTAAAGGTAAAGGTTACCCTCGCACATATGTGCTAGTCATTTTCCGATCTAGGGGGCATTGTTCATTTCTGTTACAAAGCTGAAGAGTCAGGGCTGTTTGAAGATGTTTCCGTGGTCATGTGGCCGGCATGACTATACACCAAAGGCACATGGAACACTGTTAACTTCCCACCAAAGTGGTCCCTATTTTTCTACTTGCATTTTTACATGCTTTTGAACTGCTAGGTTGGCAGAAGCTGGGACAAGTAATGGGAGCTCACTCCATTATGTGGTCAAGGGATTCGAACTGCCGAACTGCCAACCTTTCTGATCGACAAGCTCAGCGTCTTAGCCACTGAGCCACCACATCCCTTTTATTATGCATATGAGAGGGAAAAGACTTCTGACAATCATACAGACATGCACTTGAAAGACTGATACTAATGGTTATTACCACAATGAATCTGTTCGAAGCCAAACTGCTCACTATTTTCTTTATATAATCCATACCAACATTTAAAATAAATACTATGGTAATTTTATAGAGTTCAAGTAACTTTAGAGCTCTATTACTTTAGCAAGATGTAACTTTCAAATATCAGCCCTAACAATGACAAGCTTAATTATTTTTAAGTTGTCAGTTTTCTGTTAAAAATAAATGAAAATCATTGTTCATGGTATCTAGCAATTTATGTTGAATTTAAAATTATCAGTGAAATTACTAACAGAAAAGATTGAAATTTGATATAAAACTTTATAATTATTTTCATGTATCAAAAGCTAGTAGGAATAGAAATGATTTTAGGGGAAAGTATAAATTATTAAAGTTATGTATCCTCACTTGAAATTCAAGAGCTTCAATCTACTTGGTAACACAGTCGAACTCTGATAAGAATCACATAATAGATCACAGAATAACTTTTAGCAATCATTTCCCATGCCCCTTAATAATTTGATGAATGCTTCTGTCAAGAAGGATAAAGATCACAATTTTATTTAGAGTTAACTACTTGAACTTTCAGGATTCTACTCATGAATATTGCAGCTGTTTGCAACTGATAGGATCACTGTTTGTCCCATCTTGATGATGTAATCATAGACTACCTTGCCTTTGGAGACTTATTTCATGCAGGCAAAGAAGACATACAGTATTTAGATACAGTTAAAAATTAGCTGTGATCTTAGTAAGGTCTACTCAGTAAATTGTTTTCTTCAAATTTATTGGTTTGCTAAGAAGAATATGTTAGCCAGAATTGGGATGAAGATATGGCTTTAACTCAGAATAAACTAGAAATGATAAAATACTGACTTACTCAAGTGATGATTAGATTAACAGATTTACCTAACCACAAATTTTAGATCCCAGAAGCCAAGAGCCATGTGGAAGGGTTGCAACAAAGTGTATTTTAATACTAAATTTCTCTTGTATTATATTTTGAATGAAACTATATTAATTTTATTCTAAAAGGAGATAATAATATAGTTCAGAAAATAACCATGCAATTAGTTACAGTAGTCTGGTCATATGATAGTCTATCAAATACATAAAATCTTGAACAATTCTATCTATCTATCTATCTATCTATCTATATCTATCTATCTATCATCTGTCTATCTAATGTAGACACTGCGCATTCATTCTCTGAATGACTCTGAGCAGTTTAGAGCTAAAGCATAAAAAGCATGTAAAAATATGGTACACTAGTAAAAAGAAAGGCAAACAAAGACAAAGAGTATAAATTAAAAGTTAAAAGATGGGGGGGCACCTTCAGGGTACTACCCACCCCCGGGGTTGCATGCCACATTGCGTGCCCCATGCGAGTTAGCAGAGCTAGGTCTCGAAAGCCTTCCAAAGGGCCAGGAGAGTGGAGGCCCACCTAATTTCTGGAGGGACAGTATTCCAGAGGGTGGAAACAATGGCAGAGAAGGCTCTCTTCCTGGACTCTGCCACTCAAAATTCTTTAAATGATGGGATCTGAAATATACTTTTTCTTCCTTATTGGGTGGGGCAGATTAATATAATGGGGATAAGATGGTAACCCAACCCCATGCTATATAGAGCTCTAAAGGTCATAACTAGCCCTTTGAAATAGACTCAAAAGCAAATGAGCATCCAATGCAATTCACATATTGAAGGGTTTACATGCACCATCTTAGTATCATTGACTACCAATTATTCTGAATAATATAACTGTTTTCTATACAGAAGAAAAATTGTAGTTTAAAAATTCATCTTGAACATTTTAAACATTTTTCTCAAAATATTATATACCTGATTCTATACCCCTCCCTCTCCCCCTCCCTTTCTCCCCCTCCCCCTCTCCCTCTCTAACACAAGTTATCTAAGAAAATAAAGATAAACTGTGGATGAAGGGGAGGAGGTAGAATTCATTTGGACGCCTCCTTGTTTTCTGGCATCCTCAGGGGCTGCTTGTACAGTCCTCCAGATATGAAACTCCCATGTAGTTCTAGTCAAAGCAGGGAAGGTGGAAGCCGAAATCCCAAAGTGTTTGCTACTTCAGAAAGAAAATTACACCAAATATCCAGCCTTAGGTGTCATGTGTAATACTTGGTCCAGCATTTTGCTGAGATTTGGCCATGGCCACCACATTTTGGGCAAAATCCTAGATAAAATTAAGTCTTGCAAACACACACAAATAAAACTACTGAAAGTTGCACAGAAGTATGAAAGACACTGAAAATACCTGGATTAAGTTTAAAACTGTCTTCTTTGCTTTAAATAAACTTTGTTTCACAATCATGTAAGTGCCTCCAAATGAGTATAAAGATGTCCTTACCAGCATGCAGGTAAGCTAAGTCAGGGTTCTCAATGTCAGGATGTAGTTCTTTCAAGTGATTGCGAAATTCCACTGGGATGTTGGTTCCATATTCACATTTGGGGCAGTTGTACATCTTTACGCCTTCATGTTTATCTGTGTGCAGGATATGCTTGCGGATATTTTCAGCACAGTTGGACCTAAAATACGTGTAGGGTGGGGATGGAATAATAAAGCCATATTATATATTCTTGATACGATACTGAATTGCAATATTGTTAGAAAACATTAAGTTCACTACAATTCAACTTATGAGTAATTTCCCTTTATATAACTGATACTGAAGTTCACTAATTTGTTTCAAGGAAGTTTTACTATAATTGAAAATGCATTTGAACACACATACACATGTATATGCATATGTGTATACATATAAACACACACATTGTTTTACACCTTTGAAAGAATCCTAATTTACTCCCTTTTTCTGAGATAAAAAATCACTAGGATAATAAAAAATGAAGTTCTATTGAAAAATATTTAAAATTAGGAACACCCACTCCTTTCTAATGAATCTGTGTGGCAAAAATATTGTGCTGCAGGTAAATAAACCACAAAAATAGTATGTACAGCAATATCCAGAATTCATTAAAAAAACTGATTTTATGCTGCACTTTTTATTATGATTCTGCCAGTATGAGCACAAGAGAGTTCGCAGTGATAAAGATGAAACAATGGCACTAAACAGTACTTTGGAAAAATGGTACAAGGTGCAAGGCCTTCTCTCTGTGGCATGGCCCAAAACTACTTCATCAACAAATTCAACAGGCTGATTGAAGGAACAATCTTGTTCTCTTGCTCAGCACTTACTAGAGTATGCACCTTCTCTTTGTTTGAGACACATGAGGCTTGCACTTAGGGGTTATTATGTAGCTAGAGGCATACCCCAGGTGTATGCATGTATGCTATATCTATATTTCATTTATGGTTTGTGTGGTCTTCAACACACACTAAAAATGTAGTGGGCCCCTCAAGGGAAGTAGTGCATCATTGTTAAAAGTCAACCAGCTGTAAGCCTTTCCTGTGAAGAATCTGAATTTCATTAAACAATTGTTAAAAACATTAGCAAAATACTCACAAAGGCAAAAAACAGAAACCATAAACATAAGAAAAGGCAGAACTTAGGGCATCCTCCAAAAGTGAGGACTTTGAGCATTCTAGACATTTTATATAGATCTTACTTAAAATTAGAAAATATTTATAAGAGGAGATCGATCAAACATAAATACACTATTCCCTCTCTGGTGACCAAATAACTTTAAACCAACCTTAAATTGTGTTCTACACTTACCTTCGGTCATGGATATTTGCTATATAGTATATGACAAAAGACTTTCAAAAATATACCTACCATCTTTTTTACAATTAATAATGGACCGAAATAAGAATTTCACAGATGCTATTGAACCAGGATCCTCAGTAAGTTTACTGTCTTATAATACTTTCTTTCAGTACATAGATCTAATTAGACAGAACTAAAAGAATCAACTGGATTAGAGTTCCTTTTTCAATTTAATTTATTCACTTCCTCAAGAGATAAGCACTCAAGTTCAAATGTTATTATGTAGGGCACATTGGCAGGGTAAGTATAGTGATATCAAGCCTTGCAGAACACTTTGCAGCGTGTTCCTCAAAACATTATACCACAGTACCAGCATGAAAGATATCATGAAAGAGCAAATCATTTGCACAACAGCCCATAGACCAGGTCTGTGTTGCCACAATCAGGTAGTAAACACATTTCTTTGCCTCCTAGATAACTTATGCCTCCTAGCATAAGTTAACAGAGTAACAGAGTTGGAAGGGACCTTGGAGTCTTCTAATCTAACCCCTTGAAACCCTCTACCATTTCAGACAAATGGTTGCCTAATCTCTCCTTAAAAACCTCCAGTGTTGGAGCAAGTTGTGCCGTTAATTGTTTTAACTGTCAGGAAAATTCTCCTTAGTTCTAGGTTGCTTCTCTCCTTGATTAGTTTCCATCCATTGCTTCTTGTCCTGCCTTCAGATGCTTTAGAGAATAGATTGATCCCGTCTTCTTTGTAGCAGCCCCTAGATACTGGAACACTGCTAACCTGTCACCTGTAGTTCTTCTTTTCATTAAACTAGACATACCCAATTCAGTGATGGGATTCAAAAACTTTTACATTGATTTGGTGGGTGTGGCTTGGTGGGCGTGCTTTGCGCACATGCACACACTTTGCATGCAAGCATGTCAAACATACACTTTGCACAGGCACAGAGGCATTTGCACAGGCGCAGAGGTGTTCCAACTCACCTCCTCCAAGCCTGCACTCTCCCAGTCACTTCAGCAGCTGCCACGCAGCACTCTTCTATGCGCAGCAGCCAAGCCAAAAGCAGAAGATAAAGGTGAGTATGGGAACCCGGGTGGGTGGGTGCGCCCAACAGCAGAGCGGTGGAGAGAACCGGTTCGGTCTCCACTCAGAGGCTCCACAGAACCAGGCCGAAACGGTAGCATACCACAAGTGACCCAATTCCTGCAATTGTTCTTCATATGTTTTAACCTCCAGTCCCCTAATCATCTGTGTTGCTCTTCTTTGTTACCTTCAACAAATCCTGATTGCCTTCAACAAATCCTGATTGGATCCTAGATTTAAACCACAGTCACTTAAATCGTCTGCCCTCTTGCTATACTATTTTATACTGTTTAATATTTCAACAGATTCCAGCAAGCAGCCTGGTATGGGGTCAGGCAGAACACCCATTACCAGTTCCCAAATTTTGCTGTTCTACTTCACAAACCAGAGCTGTTAGAAAGTCAGGTAAGTTTCAAAGAGTTTCTCCACAGCTTTTTGAAATCTAAACAGAACCATCATCCCCTCAGCCTAATTTGATCTCTGATCTGCAAAAGACAGCATGCAATAATGACTCAATTTCCCCCCTAGTAGTGATTAATCTATGTTAACGATATAGAGATAATTTTCTTTGCCTTGTCCTAACATAGTCTATGTGATTAAACACCAGGAAAACTATTTGACTATTTATTTATTTATTTATTTATTTATTTATTTATTTATTTATTTATTTATTTATTTATTTATTTGACTTGTATGCCGCCCCCTCTCCAAAAAAGGACTTGGGGCAGCTCACAGCTAAAACCACACAATAAATTAATTAAATAAAACCATATTAAACAACCAAGTCAAATTCATAAAAAACTCCACAATTTAAAACAGGATCACCTGCCCCCAGGAGGTAAGCACAGCCCGGACTGTCCAAACAGCCAGGTCTTTAAGTCATGGCGGAAGGTGTGAAGATCGGGGGCCAAACGGAGCCCCAGGGGAAGCTGGTTCCACAAAGTGGGAGCTACCACAGAATAGGCCTTCCCCCAGGTCACCGCCAAGCGACACTGGGTCACAGACAGTACCCCAAGGATAAAATCATGGATGCTATGTGTTTATGTTTAAATTGATTTTATTTACTTACTTTTATAATTATGCACGTCATTATCCTTTTCTTCAGTAAATATATATTTTGGCCCTTTTAAGAAATTATTTCTCTTTCATGCTTATTATATTTATATAGTTTTGGCTTAGGATAGGTTAGTGGCTAGATTTTCCTATTTCCCCCATGAAGCTTGTTATCTTGTACCCTCAGATCAGGGGTGGGCTCCTGCTGATTTGGACTGGTTCTAGCAAACCCAGGGGTGGGATTCTCCTCGTTTGGGTGAACCCCTAGCTCCAAAGGTCAGCTGGCTCCAAACCGGTTCGCTCCAACAATCATGTGGGCGCACCCCCCACCCCTGCACTATACTCACCTATATCTGCTCAGCTGATTTGTGTGGTACAGTGGATTGCTGTGCCTCAGCTATGTTACCTCCCCGAAGTAACATTGAAGGTAAGTAATTTCAAAAGTTGTACATGCGCACGCAGAAAACCAGTTGTTACACCAGCAGCATCCCACCACTGAGCGAACCGGTAGTTCTGGCAATCAGCTGGCCCCGTCCACCTACTCCTGTGCTATCCTGTCCTATATTTCTGTATTTTTCAGCTCAGCTGATTCCCGCGTCACAGTGGATTTATTTATTTATTTATTTATTTATTTATTTATTTATTTATTTATTTGATTTATATTGCTGCCTATTTGCCCATGGTGACTTGAGGCAGTGTACACAATGTAAAATCATATTTAAAACAAAAAATAAAAATAAAAACAAGAACTAACAAAAAGAATCAAATAAATAAATAAAGTACAGTAGAACAAAATTTGGGAAAACAAAAAACAAAACAAAAAAAACAGAAACCAACTCCCACCCTCCACCCCAACAACAGCGGATCACACTAGCCATTTGATGGGTTCCATCCCTCTCTGGGTTCCCCAGGCCCGCTGGCAAAACCAGGTCTTCAGTGCCTTTTGGAATAGTATTAATGAGGGGGCCATTCTAATCTCTGGGGAAAAGATGCTCCAGAGAGACGGAGCCACCACAGAGAAGGCTCTTCTTCTAGGTCCCACCAGGTGTATCTCTCTCAGGGGTGGGACCTGCAGCATTCCCTGACTCCTGGCTCTAATGGGTTGGGTAGATGTCACTGGCAAGAGATGTTTCCTCAGATAACTGAGATCAAGCCATGAAGGGCTTTAAAGGTGACAACCAGCACCTTGAATTGTACCCGGAAGCAAATTGGCAGCCAATGCAGCTCCAGCAGGAGAGGTGATACATGTGCACACCAGGGTCTGCATAAAACCATGAGGGCCACTTCATTTTGCACCAACTGGAGCTTCCAGATGCTCTTCAAGGGCAGCCCCATGTAGATCGCATTGCACTAATCAAGAGGGGAAGTGACCAGGGCATGAGTGACTGTGAGTAGGGACTGCTGATCCAGGAAAGGGTGTAACTGGTACACAACCCACAGTTGTGCAAAGGCCCTCCTGGCCATGACGCCACCTCCTCTTCGAACAGGAGTCGTGAGTCCAGGAAAAACCCCAGATTATGCACAGGGTGTGTTTGGGGTAGTGCCATCCCATCCAAGACTAAAGGTGGTAATTCTCCCTGAACCAATGAACCCCAGACCCAGAGCCACTTAGTCTTGCAAGGGTTTAGTTTCAACCCGTTGCTCCTCATCCAGCCCCTAATAGCCTCCAGGCACTGCGAGAGGAAGGAGACAGCAACACTTAACTCACCACGGGCTGATACATACAGCTGAGTATCATCAGCATATTGGTGAAACCTCAGTCCATGGTAACAGATGATCTCACCCAGCGGTTTCATATAAATGTTGAACTGGAGTGGAGAGAGTACTGAGCCCTGCGGAACCCTGTAAAGCAGTGGACGAGGGTGGGATCTCTCCCCTCCAATCAACACTGACTGAGAGAGGCCACAGAGGAAGGAAGTGAACCAAGACAGCACAAGGCCTTCCACTCCCATCCCCCAAAGCTGTCCCAGCAGAATGCCATGGTCATAGGTATCAAAAGCCGCCAAGAAGTCAAGTAGAGCAAGGATGGATGCACTACCCCCATCCCACTCCCACCAGAGATCATCTAAAAGTGCAACCAATGCTGTTTCTGTCCCAAATCCAGGCCTGAATCCTGACTGGTAGGGGGTCGAGATAATCAGTTTCATCCAGAAACCTCTGGAGCTGCTGCGCGACCACCTTCTCAACAACCTTCCCCAAAAAGGGAAGGTTGGAGACAGGTCGGAAATTATCCAACTGGGTGGAGTCCAGCAATGGCTTCTTAAGAAGAGGGTGGGCCAAAGTATCCTTAAAGTGCTGGGGCACCGTCCCCTCCTGTAGAGAAGCATTAACTTGGTGGATTGCCACGCTTCAGCTGTTTACTCACCAGCAGTGCTCTAGAAGGTAAGATTTAGAGGCTAAAATTGGTGGTTTTCAAATTCTGCACACTCAGAGAACCGGTTGTTAAACCAGTTGCAGCCCACCACTGCCTTAGATATGGATGTTTCATGGGGCAGGGGATAAAAACTGTGCATTGCAATCTTTTGTAATTGCATTATAACATCACACATGAAGTATGTAAAGGTTTGTGCCTAGGTGGACCATAAATGCCCATGGTCTTGAAAATCCCTCCAAGATCATTTGTGTGTCTTATTTTAAGAGAATCAGAGGATATAACACTAATCGTTTATGATAAACCTGACATGTTAGGTCTAGTATTCATTTTGAGCAATTAATCAGAAGTTCCTCTGTTTTTTTCATAGTTTTTCATTTGAAAAAAATACCGATATCTTTATAGAGGAAAACAAAAAAGACAATAAAGTCTAAGAATATAAACTTAAGAGACATACTGACAAGCTGGAACAGATTCAGAGACCAGTGACAACTATGAGAAAGAAACTGAAATTGAAGTCCTCTAAGGAGGCATTGAATAAATTGGTACACTTTTGCTCTAAAAAGATAAATGATGGATATGACTGCACTTTTCAAATACGTGAAAGGATGTCACATGGAAGACCAATACTCATCCCTTATCAATCCAAAAGTGCAGATTAAAGTTATAGTATGGTAGATTCTGAGTAAATGTAAGAAAATATTTCCATATGGTAAGGCCAGTTTGATAGAGAATCAGTTACCCAGAGATGTGGTGGATTTCCCTTCTTATTATGCATTCAACCAGACACTTAAAACGAAAATAACATCAAATGCTACCTATGTGACGATCAAGCCCACCTTGCCTGCTTAAAGCTAAACAAAGATGTAGCTGAACTCCTAAAAGCATCAGATACATTCCCTTGTCTATGTCCATCATGTTTTCCTAAGCTAAACAAACCAAGTACCCTGCCTGACAGTGTTGATAGCACAGAATCACTCATGTACTCAATAGAAAAACGCTTAGCAACAGGTTTTGAAACAATTATACAAGAAAGCCTAATTTTTCTTGAAAAAAAGATACAGCACTGATAAGCGACTACCTATCAGCTCAAAATCAAATCCCAACTCAACAACAACTATCACAACTACAACCAAAAATAACCACCAAACCACAACCACAAATAATTACAATCCCATCAAATAATTCCACAAATGATATCCCCTTACTCATTAGAGACATCATGGAACGTGAAAAGAAACGTCCAAATGCCATCTTATTTGGTCTTGAAGACACCATCGAATCAGACAACGTCACCAAAGTTCGCAATATCATAAGCAACTCAAATACAACAAACATCTCTACTGAAGGTATCATTGAAATAACCAGAGATGGCCCTGAGTTCAAATACAATGATGGCTCAGTGGCACCAAAATTTTGTAGAGTTGTATGCAAAAATGAGTCCAGCAAACGCATATTCATTCATACAATAAATGTGATTGCAAAAACCAATCCTAACCACAAAAAACTTCGCTCAAGACCAGATTTATCCATACTGCAAAGAATCCGCTCCCGTGAACTCCGCAATGAACTCAAAAGACGTCTAGACAATGGAGAGAAGGACCTGTACATTGACTACAGCACCAATTGTATCAAAAGTAAGCCACACAACCCACAACTCCACATCCAACCCTACCTCATCCAACCCACCATCACTCAAAACTAGGCATGCATGCCCCTAACTACCTCAATTCCAACTACAACTGACCTTAAATGCAAACTACTCAGTGCAAGAAGCCTTGTGAATAAAATACCTGAATTTCTCCGATTACTAAATATGGCTAAATTCAACATCATATTTGTCTGTGAAACATGGTTCAATGCATCTGTCCCTGACTCCATTACCACAGTAAGAGACTATAATGTTTACCAATCAGATCGTGAAATCCGTAGAGGAGGTGGCATTGCTATCTCCTATAAAAAGTCCTTACATCTAAAAACATCCAAGTTATCCAGGAGCTTGCTCTTCCTGAGACCATCGTCTGTGAACTGTCCTTAAATATCACATTTCAATTCTTACTATGTTACAGAGCCCTTGATTATGACATCAAACATGTAAACAAGCTAAATTCACTACTAACATGGGCAACGTCCTGCCCACACACTTTTATTTTTCTTGGTGACTTCAATCTATCTCACATTAACTGGATCCTAAATGAATGTAAAACTGAACCCATACATGCAATCTTCTACAATGCTGTAATAAATCTGGGACTGGAACAACTAGTAACCAACAATACTAGACTCAACAACTGCCTCGATCTCATCTTCTGCAATAGTTTGAATTCAATTTACGGAACATAAATTAAAGAACCCTTTTCCAACAGTGACCACAGCATGATTGACTTTTGTCTCAACATACGTCCACACAAAAATCAACACAACTATATGATCCCCAATTATAACTTCAAAAAAGGCAATTATGATCTTATAGACAATGATCTCTCATCCCTTGATTGGCAATTTCTATTCACTGGATGCAATACTGTTGAAGACCATTGCAGCATATTTTTACTTGAAGTCAAAAGAGTCATCAAACTATATGTACCAATAACAACTCCCGAAACCAGAAAAAACAGATTACCGATAACAATAAGGAAACTTCAATCCAAAAAGAGATCACTTTGGCAGAAAAACAAATCTGGTCATGTGACCAATTTCAAAAGCTGATACAAAAATTTATGCCACCAGATAAAGACTGAATGCACCAATTATCACATTAAACAAAAGGAAAACCTTCTACGCACCAATTCCACCCTCACTTTCTACAATTTTGTAAATAACAAAATAAAAGACTCAAGGTCCATCCCACCCCTGCAAGGACCTAATGGAAAAGACTGCAGTGACAACGCCATTAAAGCCAACCTCTTTAACACATTCTTTGGCTCAGTATTTGTAAACAGCAATGGATCATGCCCAGTATTTCCTAGTCGAGCCACAGACAACTACAATGATCTAATACATATTGATTTTACAGAAGACAATGTTGAAAAAGCACTACGCAATCTAAAAACATCTCTATCTATTGGACTGGATGGAATATGTGCCTACTTCTTAAAAAGCTACCATAGCCAAACCTCTAAGCATAATCTTTGAAAAATCTTTCAGGACCAGCTCCTTGCCAAAACTATAGTCACAAGCCACAGTCATCCCCATCTTCAAAAAGGGAGACCCCAGCCTAGTTGAAAATTACAGACCAATCTCTTTATGCTAAGTCACCTGTAAAGTCATGGAATCAATTATTAACCAATCCATTATCCTCCACTTAGAGACAAACAACCTACTCTCTAATAAACAATTTGGTTTCAGAAAAAACTATACTCTGCAAAACATATGGACTACACAACTCGATCAGGGCAAAGCAATAGACGCAATCTACATAGACTTCTGTAAAGCCTTTGATTCAGTGGTACACGACAAACTACTCCTAAAACTAAAATCTTATGGTATCTCTGGACACCTGCATAACTGGATAGAAACATTCCTGTCAAACAGACAACAAGTGGTCAAAATTGGGAGCGTCCTATCAAATTCTGTACCTGTCAACAGTGGTGTCCCCCAAGGCAGTGTTCTAGGACCAACTCTCTTCATACTCTACATAAATGACCTCTGTGATCATATTAAGAGCAACTGTGTTCTTTTTGCTGATGATGTAAAGCTATTCAACACCACAGACAATACTGCTACCCTTCAAAAAGACCTTGACTATGTATCAGAATGGTCAAACAAATGGCAACTTCAAATCTCAACAAATAAATGCTCTGTCTTACATATTGGCAAAAAAAATCAGAAAATAAAATACAAGCTGAATAGTCAAGACCTTGTTGATGATCCAAACTCTGTCAAGGACCTTGGAGTACTCATCTCTAATGATCTAAGTGCTAGAGCCCACTGTAACTACATAGCCAAAAAAGCATTAAGAGTTGTTAATCTAATCCTACGTAGCTTTTTCTGTGGTAATATTACACTACTAACTAGAGCATACAAAACATTTGCTAGACCAATTCTCGAATACAACTCGCTCATCAGTCTGGAACCCATATTACGTATCTGGCATTAACACAGTTGAGAAAGTCCAGAAATATTTCACACGAAGAGTTCTCCACTCCTCTACTCATTGCAGAATGCCTTATGCCACCAGACTTGAAATTTTAGATCTAGACAACCTAGAACTACATGGCCTTCGGTCTGATCTAAGTATAGTACATAAAATTATATATTGCAATGTCCTACCTGTCAATGAATACTTCAGCTTCAACCATAACAATACAAGAGCACACAATAGATACAAACTCAAGGTTAACCGCATCAAACTTGATTGCAGGAAATACGACTTCAGCAAGAGAGTGGTCAATGTCTGGAATACGCTACCCGACTCTGTGGTTTCTTCCCCAAACCCCAAAAACTTTAACCTTAGACTGTCTACTATTGACCTCATCCCTTTCCTAAGAGGTCTGTAGGGAGTGTGCATAAGTGCACCAACGTGCCTACCGTTCCTGTCCTATTGATTATTTTTATTTTTATTTTTCTTATATGTATCCATTCCATGTATTCATAACTATGTTTATACTATACCTATTATCTTGTAAGTGATTGACAAATCAAATAAATAAATAAAATAAATAAAACACTGGACAGCTATTTGCTTGTGATGCTTTAATTTGGATTTGTCGGCTGAGTAGAGGATTGGACTTGATGGCGTAAATGGCCCCTTCCAACTGTATGATTCTTTGATTTGTAGACAGCCTAAATATCAGCTTGCATTACAAATGCCATGCAATAAGAAATAGCTGCACATTTTCCTTGTGCGAGAATCTGTGGCCGTAACAGGTACTCAAAGCAAGCCTCCATTTTAAAAACAAATCCACAAAAATACCTAGAAACCTTGGTATTCATTTACTACCTTTCCTGACATCTCAATGTTTCATAAGGAAAATATGGTTGGAATTAATATTGACAGTATTGGAGTTATGAGTGAGTGCACTGCAGTAACAATAGTTTCAGCTTTTTCACTTTTGAGCTTTGGAAGAGTATTTTATGATCTATTTGTTATGACTACAGTATGTGTGACAGATGTCCAATGCTGGCTATTATAAAGTAGCAAAGTTCCCTATATCAGTACTTACATAGTTGAGAAAATTGTTCAGTTAGTGGGAAAAATGTGATAGGGTGCATGTCCAAATGGAAGCTTGGAAGAAGACATATTTAAATTCACTCTTTCTGCATGAGGGTTTCCCAGAGGTAAAAGAAAGATATTTTCATTATGAATGTAAACATGTAAGTAGTTAAGTGTTCTACGGTAGCAAGCTAAAAAAAATACTTTTGTAGAGATTAACTTAAGGAAAAATGGAAGAAAGTGATCTTTGCTACCGTCCCACCAAAATGTAAATTGCACAAAATAAGAAAAATGCACTTATGACTTGCACCTTTGATGATTAGAAAAACTGACTAATAGAAAGCTTTTGTAATTGTACTTATATTTGCTACAAAGGGAATTGATATATATGTATGATAGAAAGTACAGGTATTTCACTACTGAGCAATTTCTATTGAGCAATTTCTGTTGAGTTATTTATAAAAATAATAAAAGGGTGGGATACAAATAAATAAATAAAAATAAACCTGCACTGACTTGGAAAAGACAGAAAAAGAAAAATGAGATATGGTAAAATTTGAAATTTGTATTTCTATAAAATCGGTAATGAGACTATGAAAGCAAAATGGCTAAGAGGCTCTGGTAAGTAAGTATCCTGAAATGAATGCAATTCTTTATAAAAGAACTTTCTTTAGAACCAAATGGAAAGTTGGAAAGAAACAACTAAAGGACTCTTGTCGATCTATTTTTCAATATGATAACTTTTTGAATACTGGCTCTCAGGGAAGAATTTGTCTCAGGGAAGAAATCTGATTGAAGACTGGATTTAAAAAAAAAAAGGGCCAGATCAGGTTGCAGGGATGGAGAAGATGCTGAAAATTATCTCAAGGCCTCCCAATATGAGATAGAGTTGAAGAGGGCCTTGGAATATTGGTGACCATCCTGCTTTAAGCTCCTCCCTAATGTTCTTGGTCATGTGACACACAGCAGAGCATGTACAGGCTGCTGCCCTACATTTGTGAGTTTACATATAAATATGGTTACTGCTGAGAGGTTAGAAAATATTCTACAAAACATGTTCTGTCGTTGTTTAAATGCTTTTAAAGAATGAACATGATTCTAATATAAAATGGTCTTATTTAGGCTCTAACAACATTAATGAAAAAGTGGTCCAGAAAGGAAGAAACTTAATGGTCTTTGAGGATTAAAATGTTTCCCTCCTGATAGTTACTGAATAAAATTCATCAGCATGACAGTAAGGTAATAACATTCTTAAGTAATAAATCAGAAAATAAATTTTACAGATCAAAATTAAGTCACTTACAAGGAATTGAAGAACAGAATTCTGAAGTTAAATAAATAAATATTTGTACTCTAAAGAACTAGCAGATCTAAATTTAATAGATTAGTTTTTTAATGCTCTGATAAAATCACTCCCATATCAGAACCCATAGAATGAATCTCAACCAATCATCTTCCACAGAGGGAACTGAACAAGTAATTGAATATTTTAAATTAAATTAAATAAGTCCCCTGGAGTTGATGGTATTACTTCAACTGTTTATAAAAAAAATATCGGAACTAATTATCCATTATTTATATTCTGTTTAATTCAGCACTGCAGGATAATCATATCCCTGATTCATAGCATTAGGTCTCGTTAGTTATGATCCCAAAGTCTAGCAGACAAAGGGTTAGCTGGATCCTATTGATCCATTGCACTTTTAAATCAAGATAAAATATTTTTACACCTTGCTTGGCCAATAGACTAAGTAAATTCACTGAAAATTCTAGATTCAAGGTTTTGGTACTAACATTCAAAGTCCTACGAGACATGGGTCTGGGTTATTTACGGGAGCGTCTCCTGCCGGCATCAAATGCCAACCGCCCTGTACCAGCGCACAGGCAGGGACTCCTCGGGGTGCCGTCTTTGACTCAGTGTCATTTGGCGGTGTCCCGGGGGAGGGCCTACTCTGTAGCGGCTCCCACTTTATGGAACCAACTATGCCTGGGGCTCTGTTTGGCCCCCGACCTCCGCACCTTCCGCCATGATTTTAAAACCTGGTTGTTTGAACAGGCTGTGCTGTGCTGACTTCTCGGGCGGGTTGGTTTTTATATTTTAAATTGTAATGGGGTTTTAGTCGAATTTGGCTTGTTTAATTTAATCTTATTTTAGCTAAGTAACTTATTGTGCTGTTTTTAGTTGCGAGCCGCCCCAAGTCCTTTTTGGAGAGGGGGTAGCATACAAGTCAAATAAATAAATAAATAAATAAATAAATAAATAAATAATATTAATCAGGATGGATTTGAATTCCTTAAGATAAACAAACAGCAGTTCCTATTACAAGAATTGTAACTTCAATTATTTTGTTTTAGAAAAAAAACCCTCTAAAGTCTTACTCCTTATTTTAATCCTAAACATTTTACGTAAAAAGAGAGACTAAAATGGTCTAATTCGCTTAAATGGATTTATATAACTATTTAAAATTATTTTAAAATTGTAAAATGTTCACAGTAGACCTCAGACCTGTTTATGATTTAAAATTCTATTGGCCCCAGGGTGGGGAATAATTTAGAAACTCTTCTATTACATTTTCTTCCCTGTCAAATGATTTACATTATAACTATATCAGAGGCAGGCCTTTTTTTTAGTGATCACGTTAGATTCAAATTAGAATTAAAAAAGATTTCTCATTTTTTTCCTATCATTTCAGAAGTGTACAAAATACGCTCATTAATTTAAATGTACAGATGGGAGTTATGAAAGGCCCTAGATTGTGCACACTGTAATGAGATGAAAAGAGACTTCCTAACTTTGTTGGAACCAGTAAGGAAGTAGCACACCCTGAAGGCTACCTGTCAATCTCGGATGCAGATGGTACTTTTTTCAACGGACCTTTTATGTCACTTCCTTCAGCGGCTTTTCAAGCAGACATGGCTCCCTAGAGGGAAAATCCTGTTGATCGGCTGCTGGTGGAGTATCGAAAGCAACAATACTGTCTCAATCACCTCTATTCTGAATGATTGTTTCCTGTAGCTATTGTACCTCTTTTTCACCATCTTGTGCAGCCAAAGAGGGGAGGGGAACCAAACAAAACCAAATGCTAAAATCTCCTGTTTCTGATTCTTTTGTTTCATTTCATGATTCATTTTCTGGATGCAAAATTTGATTCACCCGAGATATAAGGCAAATCTTTTATTTATTGTGACAGGTGAACTTCATTTGAAAAAAGCAAAACAAAACACAACCGAAAAGTGCTGTTTTTCCTCATCATTGATGTAAATTGACTTGGGGTTAGATAATAAATATCGGACTGTTATCTCATAAGAACTAGTCTCATTCTGTTTCTAAATAATGTAACTCTACTGCCTTCCAAGCCTGCAGAAAATAAATAACCAAGGACATTTTCTGCATACTCAGAAAAGTCTGTCAGCTTTCTAAATACTTCCCTTGAAAATAGCATAGTTCCACCATAATTTCCTGGAACATGGCAGATCTCGCCTCCTCAGATCTCTTGTGCTTGCTGCCATTTTTAAATCTGGGACAGCACAGAGACCATGAAGACAAATTAATGGGTCTCTTGGAGGGAAGCACAACTTTCCTTTAGGAGCGCAAACTACTCTGGGTCATAAAATAATAGAAAAGTACTTTTGCTGTTAGGGGAATGGTACATAGTATTAAGAACTATCAGTAATAACTGTATGATTTTACCCATAATCTTCTAAATTAAAACATCACATTAATTATGGTTAATTCTTGCCTGAGATATCAGCCACAAAACATTATGAAATACAGAAAAATGGGTATTATAAGTGGACAAATGATAACTTCAGCCAGCTTGGTTCTTGGTGCTAGGAAATGAAGGGAATTAGTGTTGCAAGATTTTCCTTCATTTGTAGAATTAACGTTAGTCAAAACAGCAGCATACTAGATTATGGAAGGGCCTGAGTAAACAAATACAACAAACAATGTAACAATATATTTTAAGGTAAAGTTGCTTCAAACTCTTAATTAATTAAATTAATAAAAAGAGGGAAATTCTATTTCTGTTTTCAGAACTTTATGCACTGTACTGTCCAAGTCATTAAGTATGATGCCCATTTAAGTTTTATTTCAAAACTGTAAGCTAACCAGCAAAACATCAAGTTTAACAGTAATCAGTAGACTATGCCTTGACATAATTTAGAGCAGTGTTAAAACAAGCTGGGGAATTCTGGGAATTATACTCTTAAGGTTGTCAAATTTGAAAAACACTGTTTTAGAGCATTAGAAGGAAAGTAGACACCTGTGATTGATTGGGTCATCGTTTCCAAGATGTTTCTTTCCCTAAACAGAGAAACAAAATGACCATAGGCAGGCAAAAAAAATCAATGAGAGTAGGAACAACTTCTAACTTCCTGTCAGCTTTCCCATTGAGTTTCCTTGTTGGAAGCTGGCAGGGAGCCGAGCTCTGAATGAACATGATTTTGAACTAGATAAATGACAATACCTCAAATGGCACGAAAAAGACCATATTGCTCCTTCATTTGTTCTTTATTTCCAACACCTTGTTTGATGATAGCTCCACTTTAGCAGTGGCAACCCCCCCCCCCCAATAACCCAGGTCTAGAAGGTCTTTGGAGATTCTCAATCATTCAGGTCACAGTTGTCTCAAAGGTGCTTTTTCAAAAGGCAACTGGACTGCTCACTTCTCACCCAAGAAGCTTCATCAGTTGTGACGGTCAGGGGTAGAAAGGATAGGTACTGATGGGTCTAGAAGGTCTGAAAGATTTTCTTCTTTCTATCTTTTGAAAGGTTTATACTGTACTCAGTTTCTGGAATTCTGAGAGAAGTTAGTTGTAGGAGCAAGAATGAGGAAAATAGCTCAGGTTTTCTGCTCTCAGTTACTGCACCTACCTGATTAGGTAAGAAAAAAGGGGGCAGTAAGGATACCTATGTGTGTTGCTTACAGCAAAATTAGCTCAACTGGAGACAAACTGTAAAAGAACTGTCCTTTATGGTAAATTATACAGCATTTCTTTGTTGCCATCCTTATATAAAAACGTGGTAACTTGGGGAAATGCATCAATATAAAATATGGTATGGAACTGACCAAATAAATCAGGAGGTGCAAACCATTTTAGGCTGAAGACAAGTTATGAGCCACATCTCCCAAAGTGGGTAAAACTGGGGCAAAGAAATAGAGATAGTATAACATTAATTTAATTTAATGCAATCTGTATTACCGATAAGTGCAATTAAGTGGAAATAATTGTACATAACTGAAATGCTTATCCTATGATTATTTAATAGCTCCATTACCACCACTATGATATTAAGGATGCAGTCTGGTGTCAGGGTTCCAAGTAACACCCGCAATCCATTAGAGATGTCATATTGGCACATCTGGGAAAACCCAAATCTGAAAGCCCCCCGGGTTTTCCCCACCCAAAGGAAAGTCAAAGTCCCTTCCCCTGCACCCACATGTCCATCACATGGTCCAATCAATCCATCGTCCCAACTGGAGATGTGCCCAGGTCACACCTCTCTAGGAGCAGGCTGAACGTCCTTGATTCCCAGAGAAAAGAACATTGTTATGGCTATATATCTCCAACAACTCCATGCAACCCCCTTCCCGTTTTCCCACAGCACCTAGCATGGCAGCCCTGAAGATCCCAAGAAAAAGATGGTCTCCAGGGCTGACACTGGTGTCAGTCTGAAAACACTTTAGAGCAGGGGTCTCCAACCTTGTCAACTTTAAGCCTGGAGGACTTCAACTGTTGAAGTCCTCCAGGCTTAAAGTAGACAAGGTTGGAGACCCCTGCTTTAGAGTCTATGCTCAAGGTTTATGCATGGTTCCAGCATTTTCATGATAAATAAAAACATTGAGGAAGGGGGATAATAACTCTTGACCTCTGCTTTTTGGTTACCATTCAAAAGCAACCAATTTCAGACAGGTTGCTATTGTCCCGGACAGCTGGCAACTTTTTTCACCAGTGAGTAAGTCAGAAAGATTTCAATTATTTTCAGGTGCGAGTCTCTGAGACCTGGGAAAGGATGAGAAATGAGTTCTTACTGGATAAAAGAACAAGAAAGAGAGACAATTCTCTAATCCAGCAGGGTTGGTTTCATCGCGTTTAATCTCTCACAAAGCATTAATATGTAGCAAAGAAAAGAGAAGTAAAATATTAAATGAGATTTCAAAGGATCATTTTTCACTTTTGCTCTTTGAAATATTTCCCCTGCCTTTCATTACAAGTTCCTTCTCTCCCCTTTGTCTTTGGCCAGAGATATTCCAAGTTGACTGGCATAACAAATCCACCTACAATAATTGCGTCCCAGATATTTTCTCCTTACAGATCTGTAAATGTTCTACAAGTCCAATAGCTATTCTGTCCCTTCTAGAGAAGGACACGGAGAGAAAAACCTGCAAATGAACATGAGAAGCATTGAATAGTGAAGACAGAGACTACTGGATTTATTTAATACTCCCTCTCTGTTTCATTTCAGAACAATGCTCCTCTTTGTCCCTTGTAAGTCTCTCAAATGTCTTATTTTAAAGGAATATATAGTACTCCCGGAAGACATTTTCCCATTTCTATTCTCTTCAACTCCTGTGAGCCCTTGTTCTGTGTGATAAGGCAACGGGATCTGAGCTTGACGAGTGACAAGGACTCGACTTGAATAACTGCTGTGCGCAGGTTGTAATTATGTCAGCTGGAGTGTTGAACAAGGGGACTGATTAATGGGAACCCCAGCCCAGGCACCATCCCTATCAAAACCTTCGTGCAGGCCAAGCAAGTGGGGATGGGTTAAAGCAGAAAGACAAAACATGCTGTATTGTCCATGATAGATGAATTGCTCCAACAGTCTTCAGGCAGATGTTCCAGGACAGTATAATATACAATTACTCTGCCTTATCACCTTCCAAGGGACAATAAAGCTTCCTCCTTCTATAGCTCATGTGAGTGAAGGCAAAATTAGTTTTACTTTTACAACACTGACTCACTTATCATGTTGCCTTGATTGTGCTTTTACAGCTAAAGAAAACATATATTCCACTTTTAAACTAAAAAAAGATCCTTTTAATACAGAAACCAGACAACTCCTTGGAAACTATTTTGCCTCACAGTGGTAGAATTCTGGGGTTCTAAAGAATACATGACTATCATTGAAAGAGCAGGTCTGTTAACATGCCATTTCAGGACAACTGAATCATATTTTGTTAAAACTGAATTAGTCACCCAAAATTGTCTTTGGACCCATAAACGCTTTTTAGAATCCCTGGATAAAAGAAGTTGCACTTGCTAACCACAATTATTGCTGCATTAAGTGATACTGAACAAGCATCTTCTGAGAACCACTCAAACAGAAGAAACAGAAAGACATACAGACAGACAAAATGATTTTTCACAGCTAAACATTGTTTAAAAGAAACACTGATCCTATAACTTAAAATAGCTCTCCCAAATTCAAACAAGGCTTTAAGACAGATTTGAGCCAAAATGATTTTTGAAATTGAGTCCCAAGGTATGTGAAGAAATTTTCCAACAATTCCTCAAGGACAGCATGTTCCCCTAGCAGTGGCAGTTCCATACTGCAGAAAAAGTCATCATGATGACTTCCCTAGGGATTTTATTGAAAAGTAGAAGCCAGGGAGACAGTAAACTACTACATAGATAATTGGACAATAAGAGACTATATTCACAGACCTTCTCTGTATTAAAAATTACACAAAAGCATTTATTTATGTCTCACTTTTATTATTTTTTTATAAATAACTGAAGGTCTGTCTATCTATCTATTGGTATCTATCGGTATCTATCTATCTATCTATCTATCTATCTATCTATCTATCTATCTATCTATCTACCTACCTACCTATCTACCTATCTATCTATCTCATCATCCATCCATCCATCTACAATTTTAAATAGTCCATAAACAGATTATTATTCTATTTTTATCTCACCTATTTATATTTGGTCAACTCAAGGCAGCTAACATATCTAATACCTCTGCTTCCTATTTTCCCCATAACAATAACTGTGTCAGGTAGGTTTTAGTTATTTCTTTTTATTTATTAAGTTTGTTTGCAGCCCATCTTGTCACAAGGCGACTCTGGTTGCTACCAGGAACCTCTTAAAATAAACTATCTCTACATCTTTTCATTCCTTTTAGGCATCATTAATCATTTAATCATGTGGTCTTCTGTGTTAATTCAATAAAATGTTGTGCTGTCTGTGCCAGCAATCTTTACTGGGTAGTGGTGATCATTCAGCAGACATACACTTATTGCTGTGCCAGATAGATACATACATATAGAAAAACTAAGGTACACTAGACTAGACATATCTAAGGGTCTCCAAACCCAGTCTGTGGACTGGCACCAGTCCACAGCATGCCAGAAACTGATCTGCGCACCCAAGCAAAGCCCCATCCACTGAATCAGGCAGCACACAAAGCCATGCCCCCACTGATCCCCCAAAAATCTCTCTCCATGGAACCGGTCCCTGGTGCCCAAAAGGTTGGGACTGCTGGTCTAATCCATATAGAAAGAAAAGTTTTCTGTTGCTGCAAATTGTGAAACTTTCAAAACATCTAAAAAGTGATGTTGCTGCTAAAAAAAAAGCTGTAGAATAGTGGTTGTCCAACTGTCAGCTGTGAAGACTAAAGAAACTAAATAATCTGCCTGGAGAAATAAAAATGTACAGGTGGGAGATCCTCTTTAGTAAGTCACAGTTTATTTTCTAGTACTTCCTGGCACTATATGAATTAACATCTCTAGGTTTTGATAGCAAAAAGATTACTTCCTCTGAGGGTTTCTACTAAGCTGCAGGACTTTTAGCTTCATGTTAGATCCATGTGCTCATGGCAGGGAAAGGCTACAGAGATTGCAAAGAGCCAATATTAGCTACTGGAAAAAGTTTTCTTCATAGCAACAATGACAAGTCACTGGCTAGCAGCTAAGAAAGGAGATACCGAGACTAGAAAAATAGGCTATTTCTTAACTCTCTCCTCAGATCATGTCCACAGCTTTCCTGATCCCTTTAGCATATACTTCAAAGTACTTTTAGAGTTCATCTACCTATATACTACTAAAATACTAATTGTCACAACCTTTAACTGTGTGAAATGGTGTATCATAGGGCATCCATTTTTGAACCAATGAACCAAGTCAAATGGGCTGACTTACAGAAGGTGTCCAAAATCTGGGACTCATGATTCCTGAAGGAATGAAATTTGTGGAAGGTTTTGGCTACTTCAGTGTTACTGGTTGCTGCTATGGTTGGGTTACTGCCCCAGTCCTGAAGTCTTCATTTTCAGGCTATGATTCTAACATGCTAAGTAGATAGGTCAGCAGTAAGTGATAGAAAAACTACAGTTGTAGATGATTTACAACAATGCCCATGAAGAAGGTGCCATAAGGTCTGATGGTAAATAAAAATGATAAGGAAGATGCAGTCCGGAATTTCATTTGGAAGTATATTCCCCGGTCTTGAAAAATCTCAAATATAAGTGACATTGATAGAGAACACAAGATGGTCTAAACTGGTGATAGGAAGAAACTTCACAATTTTCTAAATAAGTCTGACCTCATCCACTATGGAAGTTACAAGAAAATCTCCATGGTAGTGATTTTATGAATGTACCCACTATATGCTCTCAACATTAAAGATATCTTCACCAGTCAAAAACAGTTATGACCATAATTGGGATAAGAATTGCCATTGCAAGGCAAGGTGATTATTCAGTGAAATTAGACCTGATTTTACAATCTTTTTGCCATGGTTATCAAGTGAATCACTGGAGTTATTAAGTAAATTATTAAGTAAATCATGGAAATCCAGTTTCCCCCATTGACTTTGCTTGTCACCACTGGGTGGGAAGGCTGCAAATGGTGATCACACAATCTTGGGACACTGCAATTGTTGTAAATTAATGCTGGTTGCCAAGTGCCCAAATTTTGATCATGGGATTGTGTGGATCCTATGACGATTTAAGAACCAGGACTGGTCATTTAAGTCATTTTTTTCAGTGATGTTGTAACAGTCACTAAACGAATGACTGTACACCAAGGATTACCTATACTTATTCCAGCTTTAAGTCTTTTCTTAATCCACCTTTAAACTGATCCTCTGTACAATTCTACTTTCTGTTTTCCTATTCTTACCCTGTCAACTTCTACTAGTTTTCCTATTTCTCTTTCACTCAGCTGATTTGCTATGTCTCAATTGCCAAGCAGATTCAGCTGAAAGATGTGGATGCAGGTAGGTCTGGAAAAGTTTTAAACATTATATTCATCAGAAAGGAAGAACAAAAAATTGAAGACAACTTTCTCAAAAGAAAAATAGATGGGCATAGCACTGTTAATAAAAGCGGCCCTCTAAGGCTGAAACCACTTCTCGAGATTACTCCTTCACTTCAGCCCTTCAAGTAGATCAGACTAGAAATCCAATGTCAATAATACTTTTAGAGCAAAATTATCATAACAGAATCTTTTAAGTCTGAATACGCCCCCCTCCTCTCCATCTTCATGAGAATTAAGGATGGGACTGCCTTACTCTGGTTATATTTCTGTCCCAGAATCAATCCTCTTTTATTTGACTATTGCGTTGGTAGTGCCTCTTCCTCTTATCCCTCAAGATCATTTCTTCTACCTTGTAAATCGGCTCAGCAATGGTGTGAATTCTGAATATAACATGTATGTATACAATACATTATATCACTCTTTCAGAAGCCACTTTCCCAAAAATAGATGGACTTGGGATAAAGAAAATAAATAAATTCATGTACTGATTCAGATCAATTACTTGTAAAATACAATAAGATGCAGAAATGAGGGCAGGGATTTGGGGATGGGGATAACCAATGGGGATGAAGTAAGGGATGACTATATAGGGAAGAGAAGCTGGAGTTACGGTTAAAAAAAAGGCAGGGAAAGAAATTCATCCAGCAAATGGACAGCTAGCAACAGCTAGTTGTCAAAGGCAGCTGTGCTTTTCAACAGGAATGTCTGCAGCCATCTGCATTGCATGCTCATTCCTTTGATTTCATCACCTTTTCTTATTATCAGCAAATGTAGGACACTTTTCACACAGTTCACTGGCAATTAGTTACAGCGCATGCCCAAGATGGCAGTCCGGCGGTGAGAGGGCGTTCTTGGTGTCGGAGGTTTTGTTGGATTTTGGGGGAAGAGGCTTTCCTACCGCTCTGCTTTCTCCTGGAGCAGCTCCTGGAGGGTTGCGGGATGCCGTTAGAGCCGTTCTGGTGAAAAATTGGCCGGCGGCTCAACGATGCTGGGCTCTTTCCCCCCGCGGCCTTTTTCATCGGCCGCAGGCTTGCCGCCTGGATCGGGGGTGTGGCAAAGCTGTTTGTTCTATTCTGCGGCCTCGCGGAGCCCTAGCGCCAGGAATTTTTGGCACCGGGGGCGATGGCGAAGGCTGCTGAGGCTGCTGAGGCCCCGTTGGCATTGCTGGTGGTGGTTGTCAACTGTTTTCTGCTGACGCGGCGGCGGCGCTAGGATCCGACGGCGACAATCTACGATTCTGCTGCAGCTCCGGGGCTTTGGTTCCATGGATGGCAGCAGTAGCGATGGCGGTCTGTGACTTGTGGTGTTGTGGTCACCATGGAGGTGACCGTGTGGAGTCCATTGGCAGCAGGACTACTGGCCTGGTGGTCCTCCCCCCTTTCTCTGTTTCGTGTTTAGGGGCAGCGTTCCTGCGGGGAGTTGGGTTTTTTGCCCAGCCCCGAGGAGCTCCCCCTCTCCCAGAAGTGAGAGTTCTGGGAGGAAAAGATCTATGGGGAGGGGTGGAAGCCTGCAGGCCTGGAGAAGTCAGGAGAGAGGCGTTCGCGGTCATAGCCCAGGCCGGGTGGGCAGGCTCTATCCCGGTTGGGGGTGTGGGTTGAGGCTTTGGCGAAGACCCCCCCATGAAGGGATGGCGCAGTGGCTCTAGACCCGTGGCTCTGGCCAGTATGAGAATGCTGTACTTTCTTTGGACTTCTACGGACTTTGCTACCCCATGTGGTCTATGGGGTTTACCTTTGTCCACTGTCCTTCTGCCTGTCAATGTCATCTCGGACCTGTTTGTCATCATTGAGGGTGCTTGGTTCATCCTCACCACCTACCCGGACTTGGACCCTACCTCTTCTCTCTGGGACTTGGCTGCCTCCCATTGCAGTGAGAGGGCAATGGGAGGATTTAACCCCCTGCAGTGAGAGTGCAGGGGCTGTGCAGACTTTTGCCCCAAGTCACTGTGGTGGCAGAGCAGTGACTGGTCTATTTTGACCTGGACCATCGGCAGTTGTGAGAGAGCTGCTGATTGTGGACTATTTCCTGATTACTATCACAGCCTGTTCCTTGTATTGTATTTCCATCTTGCAATTGTTCCATCTTTCAACTGCCTCCTGTATCGACCTGCCCTGAGATTTATTTACCATGCCTGCCTACTCCCCACTGGAATTACGGGTCCTCCAGGCGGTTCCCCTGTCTGTGAAGTGGCCCCTACTGTCAAGAGCTTACCTTAATGGGATCGAGGTGGCATGCCACGACTAAGGGGCTAAATTTTAAATTGATAGGAAGGGGAAACTTTTAAAATTTTAATTGCTTGTCTTAAGGGGTTAGGGAGGGGATAAATGGGTCTTTGTGCAACCGGTTCATGGCGGGGTGGCAGGGGTTGGGGGCTGGCAGGGCTCCGGGGTCTGAGGTGGGGACCGCGATCCGCAGGGTGGTTGGAGTTGGCAGGAGATGGCGAGGCATAGGGCCATATCATGTGTTGGGAGCACGCACCCGCCATCTTTGTGTCGCTTGCTCCGACCTATGGCCTCCTCCCAAGGGGCATGGGAATTGGGACCCCTGGGCTTAGGCTGGTGTATTTTAATGCCAGGTCTGTGGCTAACAAGTCCACCCTCCTCCGTGAGGTCATTGAGGAGGCGGCTGCAGACCTGGCTTGTATTACAGAGACCTGATTGGGCCCAGAGGGTGGTGTCCCTCTGGTAGATCTGTGCCCTCTGGGTTTTCGGGTCGTGCACCAGCCGTGGACCCAGAGCAGGGGTGGTGGGGTGGCCGTGGTTATTCGGGAGACCTTGTTTCCAAGGGAGGTGACTGTCCCAGAGATAGGCGGGAGACCCTCCTCTTGAGGTGGGGGCCCAATGGTCGGGTGGGCTTGCTGCTTGCATACCTTTCACCCAGCTGTGTGACAGCAGCCCTGGCTGGGCTCCTTGACGTCCTCTCGGGGGTGGCGGTGGAGTTCCCAGGTCTTATAGTCCTGGGGGACTTCAATCTGCCCTCCCTGGAGGGTACGTCAGGTTTGGCCCAGGAATTCATGGCTTCTATGGAAGCCATGGGCCTGACCCAATTAATTCAGGGCCCGACTCATGAGGGGGGAAACACTCTTGACCTAGTTTTTGTCTCTGAGCAGTGGCGTAGTGACAGAGGGCAAGCCACTGTTGTGGCTTTGCCCGTTCCATGGTCTGATCACTATCTCCTACTGCTGGTCTTCCAACAGGCCACCCTCCACTGCTGGGATGAGGAACCGCCTAGATGGTTCCGCCCCAGGCTTTATGTACCGGAGCGGTTCCAGGCGGAACTGGGGTCTCTTCCCTCTTCCCTTGCCCACAGCTCTGTGGCGGCTGCTTGGCAACAGGCCACGTCGGATGCCCTCGACAGGGTTGTCCCCATGCGACCCCTCACACGTCGTGGATCCCGGATGGCTCCTTGGTACTCGGAGGAGCTCCGGGAGATGAAATGCCGTCGGAGGGGCTTAGAGAGCAGGTGAAGGTCTACCCGCACCCAGGCTGATCGAGCCCAGCTAAGAGCCCATATTAGGACTTACCTGGTAGCTATGAGAGCGCAGAAGGTCTTATCTCTCCGCTCTCATAGCGTCATAGATAACCCAGCCGCCCTGTTTGGGTTACCCGTTCTCTCCTTCATTTAGGGGGGAGGCGGATTGTGGGGAAGGGCTGAGGAGTTTGGTCAATATCTGTCGGATAAGATTGCTCAAATTGGCGGGTTGTCCTCTGATTTGCAGTGGTCTGAGGATCGGGATACAAGCAGTCTGGCCAGTGTGATCTGGGATGAGTTTGATCCTGTTTCCGAGGATGAAGTGGACAGGATTATGCGGCGGCTGAGTTCCACCACATGTTTGTTGGACCCGTGCCTGTCCTGGCTGGCTTATGCCACCAGGGAGGTCACCTGAGGTTGACAGTTGTCAACGCTACATTAAGGGAGGGTGTCTTTCCTTTCGCCTTGAAGGAGGCGGTGGTGAGACCCCTCCTGAAGAAGCCTGCCCTGGACCTGACCGTGTTAGATAACTTTCGTCCAGTCTCCAACCTTCGCTTTTAGCGAAGGTTGTTGAATGTGGTGGCTCGGCAGTTTCCACTTTTCCTGGATGAAGCGGACTACCTGGATCCGTATCAATCGGGCTTCCGACTGGTTTCAGCATGGAGACGGCATTGGTCGCACTGATGGATGATCTCTGGAGGGCTCGGGACAGGGGCTTTTCCTCTGTCTTGGTCCTATTAGACCTCTCAGCGGCTTTTGATACCATTGACCATGGTATCCTTCTGCGGCCTCGGGGTTGAGTATGGGGGCACTGTACTTCAGTGGTTCACCTCCTACCTCTCGGGTGGTGGTCGTTGGCAGGGGACAGAGGTCGTCCTCGAGGGTGCTCTCTTGTGGGGTCCCTCAGGGGTCGGTTCTCTCCCCCCTGCTATTTAACATCTATATGAAGCCGCTGGGTGAGATCATCCGTGGTTTCGGGTGAGTTTCCATCAGCGCAGATGACACCCAGCTGTACATCTCCACCCGAACCAGATCGGTGATGCCCTCTCCCTGATGACCCAGTGTTTGGATGCGGTGCGGATCTGGATGAACCGAAACATGCTTCGTCTCAACCCGGCCAAGACTGAGTGGCTGTGCATATCGGTGTCTCGGCCCAGTCAGGAATGTCCATCTTTGGCCATAGGGGAGTGGTGTTACCCCCTGTGGATAGGCGTGGAATCTGGGGTCCTCCTGGACGTGCGGCTCGGTTGGAGGAGCAGGTGGGGGCGTCGCCAGGGGGCCTTTGCCCAGCTCCCTAGTTCGCCAACTACACCCTTTCCTGGACGGGGCGTCCCTGCGCGCGGTTACTCATGCCCTTGTTACCTCTAGACTCGACTACTGCAACGCTCTCTATTTAGGACTGCCCTTGCATACCATCTGGAGATTGCAGCTGGTGCAGAATCGGCGGCGGGTAGTGATGGGAGTTTCCGATTCTCCCATGTTACCCTCCTGCACTGCCTGCATTGGTTGCGGTTGCACTCGGGTGAGATTCAAGGTTTTAGTTTTAACATACAAAGTCCTACATGACATGGGTCCTCAATATTTAAGGGAGCGACTCCTGCCGACATTGAATACTAACCACCCTGTGCGAGCACATAGGCAAGGACTCCTTGGGGTCCCGTCGGCCAGCCAATGCCGTTTGGCGGTCCCCCGATGATGAGCCTATTCTATCGCGGCCCCTGACCTCTGGAACCAACTTCCCTTGGAGCTCCGCCTGGCCCTTGACCTCCGCACCTTCCATCATAATTTGAAGACCTGGTTGTTTGACCAATCTGGGTTGTGACCCTCTTGGGTGGGGTGGTTTTATTCTTTTATTCTTTTATTTTGTATTTGTATTCTCTTGGGGCTTGTTTAGTTTAATTTTAACTATTTATTGTTGTTGCTGTTTTTAGTTGTGAGCCGCCCCGAGTCTTCCGGAGATGGGGCGGCATACAAGTCCCATAAATAAATAAATAAATAAATAAATAAATAAATAAATAAATTATTTTGAAATAAAAAAGATGTTTTCCTGTTGGCTAAACTCAGTATACTTAGAAAGTTTTCAAGGGAAAAAAGACATTACAGAAATGCATTCAAAACATGGATACAATTATATTGCAAGTCAATTTTATTCAGCCTTCAGATGATTGCCCTCCACTCAGGCCCTTTTAGCTGAAGGCTTCCTTTTACCAATTCTTTGAGTAAAAACTCCTTAAGGCTAAAAGGCTGGGTACATCATATTTTTTAATAGTAATACAATAGAAAACTTAAGATGAGGAATGTTTCCAAAATGGTTAATTCAAACTGTGCAGGAGATATTGCACTTTTTATTAGTAAAGTAATAATAGTTGAAGAAGAAATCCTCAGATATAGAATATTACTTTTTAATAATTATCCCCAGATTGACTGATCATTGTCTAGCATACCTGAATTTATATTGTCCACCACACATTCTCTAGAACCCAAACAACTGATTTCAACTTAGTTATCCTGATTATGACTCACTGGAGAAGAGCATAATGCTGGGAAAGATTGAGGGCAATAGAAGAAGGGGATGACAGAGAATGAGGTGGTCACTGAAGCAGTAGGCATGAGCTTAAATGGACTCCAGTAGATGGTAGAGGACAGGAAGGCTTGGAGGAACATTGTCCATGGGGTTGCGATGGGTCAGACACAACTTTGCAACTAATAACAAAAATCCTGATTATGAAGTCAAGCAGCTCTAGGAGACAAGCTGCTATGCAGTAGTTGCAGTCCAATAGATCCTTAGACCCTGGTTTCACATATTGGTCAACTGTGATGTATCATCACTGAAAGTCTCCAGAGTTCCCCAAAAACCAGTAACAACACTCTACTCATTTTGAGCTGGGTTTTTTTCTTAAATAATCAGATATCATGAGACTAATGACAGGTTATAGCAGAGATCTCAAAACTTGGCAACTTTAAGACTTGTGCACTTCAACTCCCAGAATTTTCCAGCCAGCAGAGAATTCTGGGAATTGAAGTCCACAAGTCTTAAAGTTGCCAAGTTTGGAGACCTCTGGATTAGGGAATGGTGTAATAATATTAGGGATGATACTTTATTTTTGCAGGTAATAGAAAAAATTTGCAGACCAGAAATTTATCTTCTTAAAACTCATTTAATGGATACGCAAGTTTCAAATCTTCTCTGACTACTCTATAAATTGAAAAAAATAGAAGTAACTGAGACAAGTCTAAACAATGGGGCTTTAGCTTGCATTCTGATTTCTTTATTTGATTTTATTTCATGTGATTTTTGAAGCAAATAAAAAACAAACTTGGTGGATAGTTTAACAGTGTTTTGAGATTTGATAGTAACATAGATGCAGTTAAGATAAATTTAACTCTAAGATTGATTTACATTCTGAGAGGCCTTCCTATACTTATTGTATCTTATCATTTTGCAGGGTATACAGATAGACCTAGACTTTTCAACAGGTCATTTAGTGAAGTTCGAAGTTACAATGGCAATGAAACAAGTGACATGGCCATTTTTCACACTTTTTGTTCACACTTATGACTGTTGCAGCATCCCCATGGTCACATGATCAAAATACAGATGCTTGGCACATTTATGACAGTCACAGCGTCCCGCGGTCATGTGATCAGCTTTTGCAACCTTCTGACAAATGAAGTCTATGGGGAAACCAGATTCACTTAACAACCATGTTCCTAATTTAAGAACTGCAAGTGATTCACTTAACAAATGTGGTGAGAAAAGTTGTAAAATGGGGCAAAACTCACTTAAAAAATTTCTCACTGAGCAACATAAATTTTGGGTTCAGTTGTGATCGTAAGTTGAAGACCACTTATATAATACATTTCTTTATAGGAATAATTTGTAATTATTTCCCATTACATAATTTGTCTTACGTCTTCTGTTGTCCCTTTTCCTGAGACTTACAAAATAGCACAGCTAAAATGTATTAATTCAATGTTTGTTGTTAGAATCTTACATTTTGGATCAATTGTATTTAAAAGTACAGTATTTAAAAATACGGTATGTGAAATAACACTGACTGAGAAAAAAACCTGCTGAAGAATCCTTTAGTTAAAGATTTTACTCACATTTGTTTTTCAGGGTTAGTTATATTAACGAAGTAATTTCTAATAAATTACTGTCTTATATAGAAATGCTTATTTAGACATATAAATGAAATATGGAAATTTATTTTTTAATCTCACTTGAGATTAAAATTCCCCAAACAATTTTTTAATATTTATGTTTGTGTAGTTTTCTATTTGGTTTGATTAACTCAATTTGTTAATTTATATCACGGGTATATAATTCTAAATAGCTGTGGGTACTGTATACCTATAAGTATCTCTTCTTTATGTAAGTATATGCTTAGATGAGTTATGTGTTTATAAATTTATAACTCTCTAATGTGTGTGTGTGTGTGTGTGTGTGTGTGTGTTATTCTGACAATATAAACACAATTTAAGGGGTTTAAGGAACAGCAACTTGGTATTCACTGAGATAGACATAGTCCCCAAGAAAAGAATATTAATCCCATAATCATTATCTTAGTTTAATTCCTCTATAAATTTCTTACATAAAAATGTAAATAGGATTTTATTGAGTATTTTAATTTTATTTTATGCTCTTCTTTTGTCTTTTTCTTTCCCTTTGTCATATTGCAGCCTGCTACCTATAGAAACTTTTAGGTATATTATCCATAATAAACTCAATTACTTTTTTACTAGAAATCTAAAGAAGCCTAATCATGGTTGAAAGTTATCTATTTTTAAGTCCCCTTTAGACTGAGAGACAGGTGTGAAACAGTAATATCCATCTTTTTCCTTCTGAAACCTTGATGGTGGAAGAAAAGAAAACAAAAGGCAAGCTGCAACATTATCTCCACAGAGTTAGAAAACACACACAACAACTTCATTACATGATAATAGCTCAACTGCTTGGGGAATACTGCCAAAATAGTACCGTCAAAAGATAGTTTATGTTTTTCTTAGCAAGGCTTGCATTTCTACTGCCATGTATATAAAATAAAAGTTAACTACTACACAAGGGACTGTCCAGAGATATTCCATGTAGAATGACCATCCCTAAAGATAACTATGTGGTCCTTCCATAATGGGAATAGAGATTAAAGAACCATAAACATGTTTATTTTGATTCTTATGTGGAAAGTAGTACGGTCATTTGATTTTCAAAATGGTTACACTAATTACATGATGAACTCAAGGCTTATTTACTTTTTAATTATTATCACAATTATATCACAAAACAAATTTATACTTTTTTAAACCCCACACTAAGCACCTATATCATGATCTCAGAAAAACATAAATACACTTGTTAAGTCAAATTTAATAACATATATAACACTGTACATCTGAACAACTGAATTGAGTTAAAAGGTAAACATTTTCTAATCATTCTGAAGACCTCTTCACAATTAAACAAAAAAGCAAATTGGAAAAACTTGAATTACCAATCTAGAAGCCTCTGGGGGATAGCAAGAAAAATGATACTGGGAATGATACAGTTTTACAGTATTATTTTACAGAAGTATTAGCATACATAATATATACAGCAATCAACTCTCTTTTTTTCTTTGGAACAAAAATAGTAAAAATGCCACTCTAAATTTGTTTAAGATGACCCTTTTGGGGGGATGGTCTTATATTTCTAAGTTTTATAAATTCGTTTTTGGGCTTGTAAATTGTTTAATTTCTTTTTAATTATTTATTGTTATTGTTTTAGCTGTGAGCCGCCCCGAGTCTTCGGAGATGGGGCGGCATACAAGTCTCATAAATAAATAAATAAGATGGGCATTTTCATATTTATAAATGGAGAAAACATGAAATCAGCTACCCAAGCAAGTGCTAACTTGTATAAAATAGTAGAAGTGTGTAGTGGGGTATGTGTGTGTTTGTGTGCGTGTGTGTGTATGGTTTGAGCAGTTGCCATTACCAAGAGTCCCTATATTGCAACTGGTTCTTGTACAGCTTCCAAAAGAGTATGGAACAAATATGAACACCTTATTGATAAAAGTAGTAGGAAACAAGTACACTTCTGCATTAAATTTGTAAAATAATGAATGACATTAATGGTACTGCGGCATAAGCCCAAATGCTCTGCTATGTTTAAAATAGAAGCATAAGATTAAAATAGATGACTAGTCCAATTTAACCTTATGTTTCTATTTTAAATATAGAGATCAGGATTGTTGGGTAAGTATTTCTGGAAATATAAGAGGAAAAATGAAATCTATAAGAAATGGTTTAGAAAACAAGAAGCAATGGATCAAAACCATCCACATATTAAATGAGAAGGAAAAGCAGAGCTAATATGCTAATACAATGCAGAATATCAAATATGATAATTGAAAGATATGGAGCACAATACTGTATGCAGAATTCATCCTATAACTTTTGTAACATCTGTTTTATTTTTCTGAAAGGTGCTTGACCCAAAATATAGTTCACACAGAATGCCAGAAAGCCTATAAACCAAAGGATTATTATATTTGCTGCTTTTACGGTTGTATGATTTTTTAACAAGAAAAGGGAAGGGAAGGGAAGGGAAGGGAAGGGAAGAGAAGAGAAGAGAAGAGAAGAGAAGAGAAGAGAAGAGAAGAGAAGAGAAGAGAAGAGAAGAGAAGAGAAATTGCACATAACTGGACAGGTTGCTTTAAGGGATAATCATGGTTTCTATAAATCTTTCTTTACAAGGTAGTTACCATATTGCCTCTAATCAAGAAAAGAAAGCATAATAAGAATCAGAGCAATTTTAATGCTACCCCACTGTGATTTTTCTACATAGTATGTTAAGCAAGCAATGCAAGTAACTTATTCTTCTCCCCAGAAAGATGGGACATGCCTCAAGAGGTTGAATAGAAAGCAAACTGGTCCCTTAGGCATAAGGAGGTGCTCTGAGTTGAACCACCATGTCACCATGTCAGTTTTGGGGCCAGACCTCATGGCGGGGGGCTAACCCTAATGCAGATGACTTTCCCATTTCTAATGGGGAAACCAGTTGCAGCCTACCACTGGTTATAATGACATAATTAGTACACATTTTATGTGTTCTTTAGGAGGTTTAGGTAAAGTGAAAAACATCCTCTGCTAAACTAAGAAACAACAGGACGAAGTACATTTGTTAGCATATAAAATAATCTGAAATTGATTTCATTGAAAAAGAACAATTTTGGTTTTTTTCTACTACTTTGGCATGCATAGAAGAACACATTGCAATATGGGCCTTTTACTTTAAGAAGTATAAGTACTTACAAAATAAATAGAAACTATGGATTCTCCAGAAAAACCATCTAACATAACAAAACTAGTCTCAGTGAAATGCCTCCCTAGTATCGCTGAAAATACACAAGCCTTCTGCATTTGGCATCAGAGGCATTGTACCAGGCATTGTTAGTTGGGTTATAATATATTATAAATGCATATTATATTTCAGCACACATACATATATCAAAAATGCATGCTATTTACCTTTAGGTATATATCCTTTACATATTTTTAGAAATATACATTTGTTAAATCAATGCAGTTTGCAAATTGGACTTTTTACATTTCTAATCTATAAAGAAGCCTCTTTATTTATTTTATTTTGCTTTGACTATTTCACAAAATAGTACAAACAAAGCAAAACAAATCACCAAGCAGACAGCAGTTTACATAATTCTGCCTCTGTAGCATTAGTAGCTCTTTATTAAAGGTGTATTAGTGACTTAAAATAAGTCAGCGTTCTACTTTTTGTGAAAAATCGGTTGTTAAAATTTCATTGTACTGTGCAAAATATATTCCCAAGAACTGAATTTGACTTTTATTTAAAGGCTACAAATTGTTTTTTCCCCTAGTAACAAAGACTGTAAGTGAAAGAGAAATAGTTCTAAGGAATCACATAGCTCACTATTGAGCTGAACATGGGATAATGAGGACATGAAAAAGAGGATATAAGCTCTTTCCTTTCTTGTCATCTTTCTGTCTCAATCCCAGTCAACATTCCTAGGTAGTTTTAAAACTACATAAACTGCAAGTAAAGATCAGCAAGAACATTTTGGGATTAACATTTCCACTCATGGAAGAAGTGACCTCTATTATCTGTAAAGGACAAGCTGTGTTTCAATATCACTTGGAAAGATAGCAAAACCACAGCCACTCAATTCCTCACCTAATTAAGACAAGGATATCAATTCCTGGCTATGAATCATGCAGAATATTTTCAGTGGTACCATGGGGAGGACGAAATGCTGGGAACAACAACACAACAGCAAATAAACCAATTCTGTATTGTTAAAGTGACAGGCAGGTGCTTCAGTTTAAAATATTTAATGGACAATGGGCCTGTTAATTCTTTGGAGACTTTCTTTTTTAGTGTCATGGCTGCAACTCAAACATTTTTTTTCCAAAACTGCACCTGATCTGAAAAGGCAATGCAGATCAACAGTCCCTCCACAGAGAATTCTAACAGACTTCACAGCATCTGCGAAATAAGCAGCATTAGCACTTCTGTGATTCATATAAAAGTCTTCTAAACAAGGTCCCCCCCCACCACATAGACAACTGGACAAAAGAGTCCTTTCTGAATGCTGTTAAATTCTGTGCCAATGAGGATGTCATTACAATATACATTATTTGTCAGTTTGTGTGAAACCCTTTGACTAATCAGATCTTCTGCCAATTCTACATTGTCACTATCAATCTCCGTACCTGTAGTCACACCAAGGACATCTGTAGGGTTTTTCCCCAGTATGTACACGTTTGTGTCGGGTCAGATGGGACTGGGTTGTGGAAGCAAAGTTACATTCATCACATTTAAATGGCTTCTCTCCTGAAAAATAAATAAAAGTGATTCATTTTTAGAAGTAGAAAAGGCAAGGTTATTCTTTTTAATGTTTAACTGTGATCTAACAAGAGTGAAAAATAGAAGATTTTAAAAAATATACAATTTAACTGCAAATTATTTTACTTACTTCAATGTGTGTATTATGTACATTAACTGGTTTTCTCTGGCTTAAATGGTTCTGTTCTCACTGTGGCTTGTCATTTCCATAAAATCACTAGTTGTGTTAAATTGTATGTATTTAGCACCCATACAAATAATCTGCTATGAATTAATTTGCATATATGCTATTATATTGGATGTTTATCTGCTTTTAGCAAACAATATGGTGGAGATCAATCTTTGTTACAATTTGAAGCATGGTAACAGATTCTTTATGAATAACTTATCATTAACTAGTATTATGTGGTTGTATGCCTATGCTAATATACAGTGTCTAGCCCTAGACTATAAAACAGATTCACAGTAACAGTTATTTAAAAAAAAATTGTGATGTTATATTTTGAATTTTATTCCCAGGTAGGCCTCCACATGTGAAAGTGAATGACTTTTCCCACTTTCAGATTTCAAGCCAACATAATTTCAAAAGACAGGACTGAGTTAGTTTTCAAACTGAACAGATGTTCAACAATTTATCACACAATAATGCATGTGGATAACTAGAAGCACTTGACAGGAAAGAGACTGGATGAACAAAATAATGGCAGTAGCTCAATCAGAGAAAGAGAAAATAAGAGCATGCATGGTATTAGCCCCAAACAATCCACTCTTTACTCTGAATCAAAGATAGCTCTGAGAGCAATTCTGCTAGTATATCTTTAACAACAGCCTAATATAAAATTTCCTTTACAGCAAAGTAGCTCTGCCAAATTTATGCATATATTAAACAACCTAATTTGCACATTTACAAATAATTTGCACATAGCCTTAATATGCTAATCTGTGTTGAAGATACTGGGTGAAAGTAACAGGAGAAATAACATGTGTCACTTTCAAAAATTCACTTTCATGATTTCTTAGAGGTGTGCGGGTATGTGTATGTTAGCTGGAGAATGGATGACTGCAATAGTGTTTGTGAGAGGATATTACAGGTGAAACTCGAAAAATTAGAATATCGTGCAAAAGTTCATTTATTTCAGTAATGCAACTTAAAAGGTGAAACTACTAGATGAGATAGACTCATTACATGCAAAGCAAGATAGTTCAAGCCGTGATTTGTCATAATTGAGATGATTATGGCTTACAGCTCATGAAAACCCCAAATCCACAATCTCAGAAAATTAGAATATTACATGCAATCAATAAAACAAGGATTGTACATAGAACAATATAGGACCTCTGAAAAGTATAAGCATGCATATGTACTCAGAACTTGGTCTGGGCCCCTTTTGCAGCAATTACTGCCTCAATGCGGCGTGGCATGGAAGCTATCAGCCTGTGGCACTGCTGAGGTGTTATGGAAGACCAGGATGCTTCAATAGCGGCCTTCAGCTCTTCTGCATTGTTCGGTCTCATGTCTCTCATCTTTCTCCTGGCAATGCCCCATAGATTCTCTATGGGGTTCAGATCAGGTGAGTTTGCTGGCCAATCAAGCACAGTAATCCCACGGTCATTGAACCAGGTTTTGGTGCTTTTGGCAGTGTGGGCAGGTGCCAAGTCCTGCTGGAAAATGAAGTCAACATCCCCATAAAGCTCATCTCTGGAAGGAAGCATGAAGTGCTCCAAAATCTCCTGGTAGACGGCTACGTTGACCCTGGACTTAATGAGGCACAGTAGACCAATACCAGCAGATGACATGACTCCCCAAATCAACACAGACTGTGGAAACTTCACACTGGACTTCAAGCATCTTGCAGTATGTGCCTCTCCATTCTTCCTCCAGACTCTGGGTCCTTGGGTTTCCAAATGAGATGCAAAAGTTGCTCTCATCAGAAAAGAGGACTTTGGACCACTGAGCAACAGACCAGGTCTGTTTTTCTTTAGCCCAGGTAAGATGCTTCTGACGTTGTTTGTTGTTCAGGAGCGGCTTGACAAGAGGAATATGACATTTGGAGCCCATGTCCAGGATCCGTCTGTGTGTGGTGGCTCTTGATGCACTACTCCAGCCTCAGTCCACTCCTTGTGAAAGTCCCCAACACTTTTGAATGGCCTTTTCCTGACAATCCTCTTCAGGCTGCGGTCATCCCTGCTGCTTTTGCACCTTTTTCTTCCACACTTCTCCCTTCCACATAACTTTCTATTAACGTGCTTTGATGCAGCACTTTGGGAACATCCAACTTCTTTTGCAATTACCTTTTGAGGCTTTCCCTTCTTACGGAGGGTGTCAATGATGTTTTTCTGCACAACTGTCAGGTCAGCAGTCTTTCCCATGATTGTGATTCCTACTGAACCAGACTGAGAGACCATTTAAAGGCTCAGGAACCCTTTGCAGGTGTTATGGCTTAATTAGCTGATTAGAGTGGGACACTTTGAGCCTAGAATATTGCACCTTTTCACAATATTCTAATTTTCTGAGTGTGGATTTGGGGTTTTCATGAGCTGTAAGCCATAATCATCACAATTATGACAAATCACGGCTTGAACTATCTTGCTTTGCATGTAATGAGTCTATCTCATATATTAGTTTCACCTTTTAAGTTGCATTACGGAAATAAAGGAACTTTTGCACAATATTCTAATTTTTCGAGTTTCACCTGTATATTCTGGAACAAAAAAATATTCCCTACATTCAAATACGTATTGATGGAGACTATTCTCTGGTAAATATCAATTCAGTGGCCATATCTTCATGAAATGATATACCAGAATTTTTTTTTTTAGTAGTAAAAATGTGCAAGCTGATGCTGTTCCAATTGCTCTCAATAGCTAGTGCAAAGGGCACAGCTAACAAACCTAGAACAAGGCAGAATAGGAAGGAATCACTAGGGATTTGAAAGCAGACTATACTTTTTGTAACTCTGGCAGAGAGAAAAATGTCTCTCCTTTTGTGCCCATCAAGCGTTGCCAAGACTCCAAATACTATCTGTATACACTCAAGCAGAGAATATGATCTTACATGCAAAGTGTGCATGACCAATATATGATTCAACTTAGAGCTCCTCCCTACCCCCCACTCCCAAAAAATCCAGTGTGTCACAGACCTTGACAATGCTTTAGAGTGAGAGAGAGAGGGTGAGTGATTGGCTCAAGCTCATCCAATTGATTGTCATGCCTAAGGGAGGGCTAGAAACTGGATTTCCTCTATCTTATTTTAGCATCTTAATCATTATGCTGTACTGACTCTCTCTCTCATAAAATGTAACCAATCAGTGAATTAAATTAATGCTTGTACTTTTTTTTCCTATGATTCCTCTCTATGGAGTCCACTTGATAAAAAGTGTCCACAAAAGAGGCCTAAAACAAGATGGAGTGACGACATCAGCAAGTATTGTGGGCCCAACTGGCAAAGGAAAGCTTAAGACCATATTGGTTGGAAACATGAAGAAGAGAGACCTTCATCTTGCAGTGGATAGACAATGGCTATAATGATGATGATGACAACTTTTTTTTTAAACTGCAGGTTAAATTTTTCAGTATGTTCTAATGTTACTGGTCATTTTGTTTTACCCGTTGGTATTATTGCTTTCAAGGCCCACTGCTTCCATGTTTCTATTTTTTAGAAACATTTTAAAAAGTTAACAAACAAATAAAGCAATATACAAGCTTTTACAGGTTTTGCTTCTGAATGGGGCTGAGTATAAATTGCATTTCAAAGCCAGATAATCATATTTGGTTCTCTGATCCATGCATACAGAGGTTTCACTCAAGATGATGTTCTTGCTCTATTTAATGAAGAGAGGAAATGTATGCATAAAAAGATGCAAATGAAGAATATCTTGAGCATAAACTATAGAGGACCAAAAGAAGGATTCACTGAGATTAATATGAAGCAAATGAAAGTCTTCCTCTGACAATACAGGAAGAATGAAGAACATATTGACAATTTTTTTGAGAAAGAGAAAGAATGGTCAATGTTCAGGGAAGTTGGTGAGATAACTCACTTCCAATAAAATATACCACTGAAAATCTTGTGTAATTAGATTTTGAACATTCCCACAAATACTGGCTTTGTTAGTAGTTAATAACAATTCTCTTCAAATATCACATTCTCTCCTAATAAGCATTTAATGAAAAAGCACAAAGCATACTGGGTTAGTTATACTTGATGTGGAATATTTTTCTTCTTCTTTTGCAATGAGTTGGGGGGGGAGGTGAAAGAACAAGGCTACATATTACATTAAATTCAGTGCCAAGTACTGTAACTGCACATTAAAAGTCAAAGTGCAGTTCACATGAGAAATGGAAACGCAAAGTGAGCCACTCATCTGGATAAAATACATATATTATTAAATTTTCTCTCTTTATTACGTTGACCTATAAATGCCTAGATGTGCAAGACTGAAATGAGCAAATGGAACTGATCACACAAACAGGATCTGTGTAGGTCACACAAGGCACTGTCTTCAAAAATTCATGAGACTCTTTGAACAAAGGTGCAAACTGTTGGAAGTATTTCTGTAGCTTCATAATAACTGTCTCAGAATTGTGATGTGCATGAAGTTTGGCTTTTCATGTTCATCAGATTCTCCATACTTCATGAAAGTTGATATACTTGTGTGCACATGTGTGCGCACTCTCTCTCACACACAATTTTGCATTTCTGTTAGCTGTGCAGATCAATCACCTTTCTATTTATACTCTTCATTCCACCTTCCTCCCAAACGTATTAAGGAACAACAGTGAAATCTTCCAATGTTTAAACCAATAAAATAAAACAAAACATTCAGGAAGGCTATTTGTTAACTAAGTTTGCTTCAAAATATAGGAATGTATATCATTTTCAGTTTGCAAAATCAAATCTATTTAATCATCTGGTTCAACGCAAAAAAGTTATATTAAAGATGATTTAACTTAGGAGAACAAGCTATTGATAGGGATGACCTTTTTCTTCTTAGACATGTCATCAAAGCATTTTACTTATTTTCCACATATAAATATAAAGTGAGGAAATAAATGCCTACCAGAGATGATCCTGAATATATCTATACATCTCATAAGCCATGAAACAGTATTTGCAACCAACAATCAAATATATGTCATGAGTCTTCATAAACCTATTCCTGAAGGAACTAATGGGAAGGATGTATAGCCCTTTGTAGGCCCATCTGGAGGGAAATATTTTAGATTTAAGGGTTTGTAGTTGCATTGCCTTATCTTTAGTGTAGTGAAGAATTGCCTACAGGTAGTCCTCAACTTACAACAGTTCATTTAGTGACTGTTCAAAGTTACAACAATAACTGAAAAAAGTGACTTATGACCGTTTTTCACACTTATGACCATTGCAGAATCCCTATGGTCATATAATCAAAATTCAGATGCTTGGCAACTGGTTCATAGTTGTGACAGTTGCAGTGGGGTCTGTGGTCAGCTTTTGGGACCTCCTGACAAGCAAAGTCAATGGGGAATCCAGATTCACTTAACAACCATGTTACTAACTTAGCAAATGCAACCATTCACTTAACAAATGTGGTAAGAAAGATCATAGAATGGGGCAAACTTGTTTAACGAATGTTTCACTTAGCAACATAAATGTTGTACTCAATTGCATTCATAACTCGAGGACTACCTGTATGCAATTTCAATCTGCCTGAATATCTGTTTGCTAGAATCTGTACTAGCTGTTCATGCTTTTAATGATGCATGGGTCTCTTTCTATCATGAGTGCGAACAACAAACTTTTTTGGCAAAAAAAATCCAATGGGCTGCACCTGGAAACAGTAATGAGGCTAAAGAGAATGGGGGTAAGATCTAGGTATTTTTTTTAATGGTTTTTGTTTGGGAGGCAATAATTTAAAAATGTGCATTAAATAGCTGCTGGTCTACCCTAAAATTGTGGGGGGGAGTTATTCCTCTGGATCCTGTAAAAAGGATATGTGACATACATTTTTATCAAAAAAAAGCAATCACACAAAACGGCCAATTTGGATATAGATTTTGCTTCAGGTGAATGATCTGAGTAAAATCCATACCCAAACTACATTGCATAAGGCAGCAATCCTCTCTAGATCAGCAAAAGACAGGCAGTCCTCTTTGGGACCAGGGCTGAAGGAAAATCCCAAATCTTCAGAAATTCACTCTTCGAAGTCTACTCTTCTAAATAGTTCCAAGGACCCACCGCAGAAGGAAAATATACAAAGCATGAAAAAAATGAAAGAATTGGAGAGATAGTCGTAAAGAGTCCTTAAAGCACAAAGTCAACCCTCCCCCATTGTCAAGCATCTGTCAGGCAGGAAAAGCACTCTGGTGGATATCAATTCACCTGATGCCTGGAAGATGAGGGGAGTGGGGAGGCTTATTAAGCTGGCCAAGATTCCTAAACTGCATGTGAAGATCGGCTGTCTTGCCCTTGAATCAAGGGTCTGTGACAGGTGATAAAAGTAAATCTTGAACCAGGAGATGTTTTGTGTCAACTCCCTAGACAGCTTGTATTGCAGCAGGGAATTATTTAAGCCATTTAGACCACTTTTGATACCTATCCCCTTCAAGCCTGTCTATAATTTGCTTGGGTACTCTCTGTACAAGGACAGCTGTGTCAAAGAACACAAAACACAAAGTGTTGTTCTGAAGCAGGGCGCAACAAACAAAAGGAAAAGAAAGTGGTGTGTGTGTGGGGGAATCCATGGCATCAGTCTGAGTATACCGAATCCGGTGGAAGGTACGCTGTACTGCTTTTGGGGAAGAAAGCAGGAGGAATGGGTAATTTTTCTCTGAAAGAATCATCTTTGATTGTTTGTGCCACAGAGGCGGATAAATGCCAAAAAGACAGATCCTTCTGTCTCCAAGATACTGTCCTATATAGTATAGAGTTAATAGCAAAGTAATAACAAGCCTCTGGTTGTGACATAAAACATAAACCTAGGCCAGCTGGATGTAGACTCTGTGATCTATAACCTGTAAATGCCTCCATTCAGATAATCTGCCAGGGTGGGATAAACAAATAAATGCCAAACTGAATTCACAATTCGCGCTATAAAATCAACTATTCAAATTAGAAGGAAAGAAGTATTTTCATATTTAGGCAAAAGAAATAATATTGTCTCAATGGACACGTAAAGTACTGTATATAAGTTCTCTATAGCAGGGGTCCTGGACTGGCACCGGCTGCACAAAAGCGAAGCCCCATCTGCGGGATACAGGCAGCACACAAAACCACGTCCCCTCCGATCTGCGGAAAAACTTCTCTCCATGGAACCAGTCCCTGGTACCCAAAAGGTTGGAGGCCACTGCTCTATAGAACATGAAGTGGGGCAGCATGAATTGCATCCAGGAGAAACAGATGCATTTCCCCTCAGTGCCGTGGACTTTGGCTGATTTCACATACTGTGCAACCCCAAAACATAGTTTATTTTTGGTTTGGTATCTTGTGCAAAGTAAACCATTGTGGTTTGTAAAGCACTATTGACTAAGATAAACCACTTAGCATGTGGTGTGAATCAAGTCACTCATGGTTTACTTAGCAAATAATGGGATAATATCATACATGAATCCAATCATTGTGTGGCCACTGATAAGTCAGCTTGTAATGTGGGCATACAGAACTATCTCGCAGGTTTGCCAAGGGATTTAATTTAAAGTTTTACACAACAATATGTGATTATGACTAAGATGAACACTATCAGCAGACCCAAATAAAAGCAGAAAAAACTCAGTATTCCAAAAAAAGGCTAACCTTGTTGAAAAGTTTGGCTGTTCAAAATTCAAAATAAAATAGAATACTGTAAAAGTGAGCAAATATGACTATCATTATGAATAATATATTCTTTAATCTGATACTATGAGAAGAATATATGTACATTAGAAGAGAATTAAGGTCATTGCTGCACTGAGGGAAGAATCATTTGAGACACTTGTCTAGTTTATTCTGTGTATCATCCACTGGGGCATTCATCCAATCGACAGACTTCTTTTAACTGACTGTACATACAGGGTAATAGCCACAAGCATGATTTCTATTCATGGTAGGTATCTATGAGACACAAAACATTTTGTTATACAGTATACAAATCATTTTACTTCTGTACAGAAATTACAATGTGTGGAACATCCTTTAAATAAATAAATGTAGGGTGGGGGGAACTGCTGGCTGTAAAACATCTAGAATCTCATTAACCATTCTTTTCCCAGTATTACAATTATTGGAAAAGTTCCCAAACTGGGAAAATTGGATTTTAATAACAATGGCCTTTCTAGCTTGCAAACCAAAAAACAAAACTGTACAAATGGCAGCTGCATGACATGAGTTTCAGAAAGAGGCTAGGTTTAATATATACCCCATTCATTGTGTCTTCCAATCTCATGATTTCTATATCTCATAGTTTCAAAAGGCTTACCCATAATTTGAACAACTGAGGTTAATAATACAAGGGCTTTTTGTCAATCCAGCTAACTGAAAAACTTTATCACATTTCACAGCCTGCCAAGAAACTGACCTTTATCTGCCGGTACATACATTTTTTAACATTTTATAGTTGAAGTCCAAATAAAAGCAGTTATCTCTGTCAGCCAATGATAATCTAGAAAGCCTCTAAGAACTGCCACTTCTAATTTCACAATAGAGGTGGCACAGAGAACAACACAATTTACACAACATGCAAATTTTATTAAATTATGGTAATTATGCATCGGCAAGCAATGCAAGTTAGACATGGAGCTCCAGTACATATATTCCTATTTCTCTACACTATAGACAGATGTATAAAAATGGCTCCCTATTGTTAACATTTTGATACATGGTATGAGTGAACACCGATTCAGACATGCATGTCCATTACTGGATTACTGCAATAACTGTGCATGAGAAGTACATGATAACCATAGCATCAGTGAAAGAATTTTCAAGTCATCTTAAACACAACATTAATCAAAGGGCTAAATTCAAACATTCATACCTCTTCTCAAGTGATGTGAACAAGATCTGACTTGACAAACCAGGCTGCCGCTACATTTACCAGCTATCTAAATAGTGTGCTTAAAGAAGGAAAATACTGCATTCATACATACATTACAAATCCTCGCAGTAACAAATGCAAGGTCTCCATTATTGAGCAAATAAATGGATGTATGCAAAAAAACAAAGACATATACATGCATATAGGCAAAATCTAACCGACAAAAAAACTAAATTATGGAATGATTTTACAATTAAAACTCATTTTCACCATTCAGAGTACAGGTACTCCTCAACCTACAACAGTTCGCTTAGTGACCTTCAGAGTTACAAGCATTGAAAAAGTAACTCATGACCATTTTTCACACTTATGACCGTTCTAGCATCCCCATGATCACATGAATTTACATTCGGGTGCTTGACAACTGACTCACATTTATGATGGTTGCAGTGTCCCGGGATCATGTGATTCCATTTTGTGACCTTCTGACAAGCAAAGTCAATGGGGAAACCAGATTTACTTCACAGCCATGTTACTAATAACTGCAGTGATTCACTTAACAAATGTGGCAAGAAAAGTTGTAAAATGGTGCAAAACTCACTTAACAAATTTTTCACTTAGCAACATAAATTTTGGGCTCAATTGCGGTCGTAAGTTGAGGACTACCTGTATAAGCATGAAAATGAAACAGAATCCTACATTTTAGTTGACTTCTCAAGATTGATAAGAAAATTTGCAACCCTCCATAAGATAAATAACCTTCATTACATAACGTCAGCTTCCATGGTTATAATTTTTGTAAGCAGGACTCATGTTCTAAAGAGTTTAGAAATCAGAGAACTATGGTCTTCTTCCCTTTATGCGTCATTCATTTCCTTCCCTGTGTTGTTCTTGCCCATGATCCAAGATTCTAGTCCATCTATTTTTTAATGCAAGAAAATATTTTTATATACCCTGATATGTTCTTTTCTAAGCTAAAATGACATAAAGATTGCATCCTTTCTTAACAGAGGATTTCTTGACTGTGTCCATTCCAACTTTATGCTACCTTCTTTGAGATGAATGATCAAAAAATTATATGCAGTAACTATAATTTTATAAATTCTTTAACAAATTGAGTGGATTTTTAAAATTATTGTTCTTTTCAAAGATTCACCCCTTGATTTTCAACCAAGTCAATAGTTTCATCACAATCCAACATCATTTTTGGTCAATTGCATCTACTGAAACTCTATCAGTACATAAGCGAAGAGAGGATATTTTGCCTTTATAAGCAAGTTTACAGCTGCTTCTACTGAATACCATTTTCTTTCTGTTTCTCCAGTTTCAGAGATCCTTCAAGAGCTCTTCACCACTTTCTTTTTTAGTTTTGCTTCCTAAGATAAATTGGTGTTGCAAACAAAGTAAATCCATCACTGTTCTTCCTAATAATATAAGAATAACTTTTAAGTATAGTACCAGTTTATACTCTCCTTTTCTGAAAACAATTCTTTCGTTTCTACTCTCTGCTTTCTATCATTTAACCAGTTATTGGTTCATAAAAGGCTTCATCATTTTCTCTCATTATTTCAGATGTGGCTCAAATATCTCTGGTGCAGGTCTTTGTCAAGAGGGTTTTTTTGTTTTTTTGTTTAAAAAGAGTCCAAGTAAACAATGTCAACCAAATCAGCCTTACAAACCAGCTTGCTGACATTCCAAAAGATCTATAAAAGATTACTGAGGCAAAACTTCTCTCTACAGAAGCCATGCTGATTCAGCAAGATCTGTCCTTCTATATACGTGGCACTTCTATCTTTAACAACAATTCCATCTTTCTACCAATTTATTCAGTAAGAAGTTAAAATAACCAGCTGTAACTTCCTGGAATCCTTTTTTTTGAAATGGTATTCCATATGGGACTACTTCAGTCCTCTAGATTAGAAGCCACTCTCAGAACACATTAACATAAGCTGAATTTTAGTGCTTATATAACTTAGTCAAATACGAACCACTGGATATTCTATGCAACATACCTGGTATCCTACGTGAATTGAAAGAATGACACAGGAGAAAATGTTCCACCTAAGCACCTCAAATTTCTCATAGTCAGGTCATGAATTACAGAGACACCTACTTTTAAGATACCTCATTATTTAAGGAAAAACAACAAGTTCCTTAAAAAAACATTCAATATAGATGCTAAGCATATCAATTTGTAAAGGCAAAATAAGCAGTCAAGGGATGCATCCCTTGGATTGTAATGTGCTATATATGATTTCTTTTATTCTGCATCCTGGATGACAGTTCTTTGCAGCAGAGAACATACTGAAGGATAAAAAGAGTATAACTGACCTGTATGCTGCCTCCGATGTTTGGTGAGGGCATGACGTGTCCCACCAGCAAAGCCACAAAGGTCACACAGGAATGACTTCTCGCCTGTTGCAATAATAAACAGATGAGGGACTGCAGAGGTCACAGATCATTAAAACATATCTATCAAGGCTTTCAGGGTTACTAATTCCTCCAATCAAATGTTTCCATGTAAATATGTCAAATGGGAATGAAATTACCACTGCGGTTTATTGACTGTGATAAAATCTGAAAAGCACCACTGAACATAATTACATACTTGTCAGACCCATAAAAATTAGCTTTATTATCAATGGAATGGTTTTGTACAACTTCATTTCTGTTAGATGTCTTCCAGATGGGGCTGCTTTATGCACTTGAACAGTTTTTATGCATATCCTGATTTTTTACAATTCCCATACATCTGGCCTTTCTGTGCTTTAGAAAGGCTGCCTAGAAATGCTAATATACAGTTATTCAGCATATGTGTGAGTGTGATTGTGTGTGCCATATCTCCTTTTATATATATATATATATATATATATATATATATATATATATATTTGTTTTCAGAGATTTTCATCGGTAAGGTATGTAGGTCTTGGTGTATTGGTCTTGTCCCGTGTAAGATTACAATCTTACACGGGACAAGACCCGAATACACCAAGACCTACATATATATATATATATATATATATATATATATATATATATATATATATATTTGGCTTTACAAAAGAAATACGTTGAACAAATTTTAACTGACTTAATCACATTCTTCTTCAAAAAACCTCCCAGTAATTTACACAAATTAAATCATTTCCTGAAAAGAAAATAGGCAACAATAAAAGCTTATATTATTCTGTACCAATGGCAGCTAAGTGCTGTCTATGATTCTAAAACTTTCATAATAAAGGGGGGGGGAACCAAGTCTAGGGATTACTTCAGAAATTGAAATAGTACTTACATTATTCATAGTAAAGATTTGTCCTTATTTTAAGCCTCGAAAAACCATTAAAAGATAGTTTTGGCAAGGTTGTTACTTGTTAAAAGTGTGTAAATATGCACTTATAAAGTATTTTTATTCCATATAAAATTTTGCCTTTTGTAGCTTATAAATGTAGTATATCATTCCACAGTAGCATTTTTAGTCAGTAAAGCCCAGGCATGTGAAGCAGATTCATCCCACAAGGCCAACAAAGAATGGTATTATAGAATAATAATGCTAACCTTGGAGAGAGCCAGTGAAATTATAAAACAGCGTTAAACAGTGTTAACACACAAACGAGTCATTTGGCTCATTTGGAGACAAACTGTACCCTCCCACCTGTGCACCAATAGAAAGGAATGAAAGGAACTGGGAAAGTATTTCAAATAAATGGAAGAATGGCTTTTATAAAGGGAAGGAGGATTTACGGCATGGGAATTAAGAGGCTTGTTTTCAAATTCCTATTGGTTTCAATAAAATAGGCATCTGCTCTCATGTTCTTTATAAAAGTACATTTTCTACAGCAGGTTAAGCATGTATGTATGTATGCATGCATGCATGTATATATAGTATATTGCCATTTCTATTAGCTGATATTTATCTTCAAGACTTAGAGGCACAGCAGCTAATACTGGCTTGAAAGACACTGTCAGTTAAGGATGACCATTATGCCACCTTTTCACCACAATTTTAGCCTTCCCATCCCTCAGACCAAGCTGCCCATTCTGTCCAGTTCTATTGCTCCCAGAATCTTGCCCTCACACAAATTTAATCTTTCTACCAATTTCATATTTGAACATACTTTGCAGTTTTTTTATTTAAGCCGTCTACTGTATCTCTAAATCAGTTCCGATTCCTAGACCACTAAATGCTGTGATTTCCCTCTCCATTTTGAAGGCTAAATACATCAAATTCCTCGTAGCTAAGAGTTAGACTGTGAAAACAGTTCGCTTCTGAATAATCAGTTGCTGGGCCCACCACAATGGTGGAGAAATGCTGTCTTTGTGTCTTGTTCATGAGATTCTTGAGGGTAACTGGCTGTCTGGTGCATGAGCCATAAATGCAATATTAGACAGGCATCCATTTGATTCAGGAGGGCTCTCAGATTTGCTATTTCTTGTTTCTTTTTTCCCCCTTTCTGTCATGAAGCTCCGTGACCTCTTCAGTCCCTGTTGCATCTCAGCAGTATTAACAGGTTGCAACGGGATGGGGGAATTTGCTGCACTTGGAAAAACTAACCATCCAAGAAAGCTTTGTTGATAACAGAAATATCAAGAACAGAACTTTAATGAGCAAAAAATTTATCAATTTACATACTTAAGAAAACAAAACAGAGAAAAAAATCATCCTATATAAGCCATTCTTTTAAGATGATTGTCCTCTCCAGTGCATACAGTCAGAGCTGGTTGTTTACTATCACATCCTTATAAATGTTTTCCATGAATGTGCTGTAATTTGGCTCAGTTAGGCAGGGCAGATATTATTACTAGTGCTGGTTTAAAAAAACCCTAGTTTTTACCAAAACAAAATACACAAATAAGAAGATTGAAAACTGAAACTTTTATTTCCAGAAACCTCAACTACAAGCAAGCTGATTTTCAATTTATTAATACTGAAGTAAAAGTCAAAAGACCCTCAAGGAAAAAATATCCTTGGGAAATGCCTATTTTTTTCTGATTTTTTCTACCATTTGAGTTCACCATAATATCAAATAGAAAGAAAGGGAAAAACACAAATGTAGGTATATAGGTACTACTCAAAGAGAAACACAAATCCTGTGAACTATCTAGACAATAATTACAATTAAGACACACACTTGATTCTGAACTGCAGTTCAGTTATACAAGGATTTCTTTTCTTTTTAGGGTGGGGAAGTCTGACTGAAGTAGCATTTTCTTCTTTTAACAAGCAAGGACACGTGGAATTTTATCTTGGTTCTCTACTATCAGCCGTGAATGAACAAATCGTATTTAATATCCTATCAGGAATCCAAACAAAACTGTACTTAGTATGCCACCTACCTATGTTCTTTATATAATCATACTTACTATAGTTTTAATTCAAAGGCAAGCCCCGTAGAATTTTCTTGATTGACTGAGAGGAAGAAAGAATTCTACAGGGCTTTCAAGAATTTCAAGAAATGTGATGGCATTTACTATTTTTCTACTATTCATTCCAGGCATACAAATAAATTTGTGGGTGGGTGGGGATAGTAATCACATAGTACAGTAGTCATTTTATTTTATTTTCCATTATTTCCTTTGTGCTTCAAGGTTAATTTTGCTTGGATGCTACTGAAAGTTTGCTAGTTTGGACATAGGCATGTATATAAGCCTAGCAGTTATTAGACATAATCCTACCTGCATTTATGTATGTCAGAGGACACACTGCATGTGATTTCACTTTAACCATACATTAGCAAACATTCATTCTTCTTCCAGGAATTACAACCTTTAGACTTTGAGATAGATCTAAGAAGCAATACATCACTTGGGGTACAGGGAGCTGATCTAACATGCCATGTTTATATGATATCTGGAATGTAATAGAAAATGGTTCTTTTCTTAACAAGTTGAATTAGTTTCAAGTGTGCCACTTTGCATTCAAATGTAGAAAGACACGGAAACCAATCCTTTATTTTCCATTAGAAAACAGCCACTGTCCCCTATCTCTCATTATGGTGCAGACTACAAGACCTAACAACAAAAATCCATATTATTGATCTAACCAAGTCTCCACAATTATTCTTTAGAAGGAAACGCCGACGATAAATTACATCTGCACTGGCTTTTCATCTGCTGTTCGATATAAGTGATCTCTCAGGGCAGGCTGGAGACCTTAAATCGTCAACACCCTTGTCAAGGAAGCTAAGGAGGCCCAGGCTTCCTACAAACTGCCTTCAAAGAACTTTTAACCTGTAATTTCTAGCAACAACTCATTTCATTTTCAGAAAATTGTAAAATCTTTTCAGGATTTTTTTTTTTAATTTAATGAAACACTGTTTCATCTTCTCACAATATGCCTAGAGAATTTTGATTTTAAGATCATTTGTCTCCTATCTTACATTTTCAACATGTTACTGCTGTAATCTCACATGCCTTTCTGTGTTTTCCTTATCTCGTTATATTGTAGGTTACAGCACAATTCTAATATTGTCCTTAAAGAATCAGGCTAAATTAGAAATGTTTATGTGGCTAATATTATTTTGGGTTACTATTAAAGACTTTTAAGATATTCATTGGAATCTTTGTTCTAGTAAGTTTAAAGCAAAGATACAGCTATTATTTTTCCTGCTGTAGTGAACTCTGCATCTTTTGTTATATTAATCTGATTTTTATTAAGGCATTAATTTAAACTTTAACCATATTGCTTTAAAATGAATGCAGCCTCAGCATTCTTGGAAGCAGCTGGTATCAAATAATGAATAATATTTCAGTTACAGCTGGTTCATATAGAAAGATTTAGCTCATTTTCCTTACTGCAATCTGTCCTTTGTATATTTATTCATTTGTTTAAATATAACATATATCTCTGCTTTACTCATTACAGTAAAAGCTAATATACAATGAAAATTAACATGCAGGACAAGTAATAATTTTCCAGTGGCATTTGCTATTACTTAGTTCCAAAAGGTCCACCAGTTTAGACAATATTTTCTCTTTTTAATTTGATACATATTTGTATCTAAACTGGATTTCACTAATCAACAGCATACATAATGATTGTGTAACTCAGCCTTTTGAACCAACTTAGTTGCATGATGAAATCATTACATTTCTAGATGCAGGCACCTGCACTTTTAAATGAAATAGATCTTAGTCACAGTGGTGTTAATGACTGAAGATATTTATTTATTCTAATAGTAGCATTATTACGTTAATATTAGCATTATAATATACACCATAGATAGCTTCTTCTCCTAACAAAATATCATCAAAGCAAACCTGTTTTATTTTAAATATGATTTCACAGCATAGGATCTTGGATTAAAAAATAGGACTAGCGAATTAAAAAAATCTAAACCACTCTCTGACATGGAGAAGTATTCTTTAGAAGTGTTGAACTTCTAGTAGTCCCTAATTTTTCAGTCAGCAAGGAGTAGTAATTATGACCAAGAATTCTATGAATTGTAGTTCAGTACAAGGTTAGTGTTTACATTTCCAGCCATTTAAAAGGTACAGATATACCCTGGGAAACCTAATAGTTAGAATTTTCTTTCTCTTCACACTTCCGTCATTGGGGAATTGTAGAGATGTTACAGAACAGAACCTGATTGTGTATATCCAAGAGTAGCAACTATGTCTTAACGATTCCAGAGTAAAAGACATATCTTGAACCCTAGTTTTATTTTTATTCCAATACCAGCCATGTGTAGCCTCTTCCCCACCCATTTCAAGGAAAGAAAAAAAGCATAACCAAACCTGTATGAGTCCGATAGTGATCTTTCATGGCTGATGCGGTGAGGAAGGAATAATGGCAAGTCGGCCATGTGCACTTATAGGGCTTCTCTCCTGTGTGAAGTTTCATATGATTGTTCATGGCCCACTTCTCTGTGAAACTTCGATTGCACAAGGGGCAGGTAAATTTCCTGTGTACAAGGAGAAAATCAAGAAGGGGGAGAAGAATTAACCACATGTATGCAACACCCCCAAACTGACACACACACACAAAAGCATGTTTTAAACTCGAACTGTGCTAAATGCATAGACTTTCATGAAGAGAATTGCAGACCTGGTCTGTCATGTCTGTATAACCAGGCATTGATTTTTCTGTCGAGACTTGGCACTTCAGCCATTTATTCTCTGCTTTGCGGTTGGGCCCAACGGGTTTGAAAAATTCTGTTACAGTCCACTCACCCCTGAGGCAAATGTGAGAATAGATTTCACCTGTACAGGCCTACACCACTTATCCGAGCATGGGCTGTCAGAGCAAAGGCTAAATGAAAAGCTATCCATACTAAACTACTCAGACAATCACACTGCTCCATACCAGACTGCTGTTACTGCAGTGGGGAGGTGAAATACTACTTGTAATAACCCTGTTACCATAGTAAACAGAAAAGCACTCCCCCCTGCTCTCCCCCTTCTCCCAGTAAATCTTCAAGGGGGTAGCAAAAGGTCTGCCGGCATTTCTTGAAAGGTTCAGGCCCTTCTTGAAAACAACCTCGAAAGGCTAAACTGGAAGTGGTTTACTGTTTAAAACATCCTCAATTAAGGAATAAAACCATACCAAAAGTAGTCCTGCTCACAGTTACAAGGTACAAGAGGTTTAACGATCAAAGTTCGCTCAAGCAAAGGGAAGGAGGAAGGCAGTAGTTTGGAGGAGGGGGAGATATATTTGTTCCAATGCTCAAGTCCAGTTGAGTGTTTCTGTGAATGGGCTGCACTTCTACCACAGAGCTTTAATAGGAAAAGCTACATTCCTAGAGGGCATTGGCATCACTTCATGATGGTAAGATTATCTAACTCAGGGGTGTCAAACTTGCGTCATCACAGTGTCGTCACGTGACGTATCAGGACCTTTTTTCCCCTTTGCTAAACTGGGCGGGGGCAGTTTTTTCCCCTTTGCTAAACTGGGCATGTGACACATCCAGCCCGTAGGCCGTGAATTTGACACTCCTGATCTAGCTCATCTAAAAGGGCTTCAAGGCATTGGTAAGGTGTGAACTACTCTTTAATGTAAACAAAGCCCAAGATACTTCCTTGAAGAGGTTTTTTTTAAGGCAAGCAAGCAAACAAACAAAAAACAAACAAACAAACAACATATTAAACTGAACCTGAGTTTATGTTAGTGGCCAATGCAACACACAAAAAACTAGCATTGGTATTTGTCTATGCAGATTCTCAGTCATCCAGGTCATGATTGTCCCAAAGGTGCTTTTTTCAAGAGGCAATTCCTTCCATTCCCCACCATCCAGTCAGAACTGAAGAAGCTTCTTGGATGAGAAGCAAAACATCTTCAAAGAAAAACCAGAAAGTCCAGTTGCCTCTTGAAAAAAGAATCTTTGGGATAGCATTGGTATTTTTTTCTGCTTCTTTGGATCAGTTGAACCTCTAATACAAATACCTTTCAAAGGCAATCCCACAGATATTTCAGTAGTGAAGAGATCATGCATAGGGATGGTCTTGACTTTCCAGACTGAAGAACCAGCATGAGAGGTTTACACATTGCATCAAGTTGTTAATTGTCCAGGAACAGAAAGGTATCCAAGATAACATTCGGGAATATAAGCTAGTTGTTATCAAAGCCTTAAATCAGCTGATGATCTGTTCACAGAAAAAAAAAACTGGGCAAAGATCGGCTTTTTTACAAATGGAAATATTGATCTTGACTATCCATGAGGGTAATAATCTCCTGACCAAACTTTACAAACAAAGGAAAGGAAACAAAAGAGGTTTGTGGACACTTTGGCAGTCCAGAAAAGACGACTTTGGAGGTATAAATTAGTGGTCAGATAGGAAAAGATAGTTCTACAGCAGGCATTTTGCCAATCTCCTTCATTCACTCACAATTGTCTGGGGTCAAGATAAGATGGAAAACACTATTTTCATGGTGGAATCCCACAGTCTAACTTCAGACTGCTATACTAGGCCGGACACAAAATGGAAGCTTCATTACAAAGACCTTCCTTCAGCAAAGAGTTATTGTAGCATCACTGCACCATGGGAAGCAGACTCTGGTGATAAGTCCTCTACTGACTAAAGACATGATGGGTGTCAAAATCTAGTGCCCCATTAGGTGATGATCAATCCATATGAAAGATTTGATTTGGGATGTAAGAATAAATGATAAAGAATAAGGGTTAATTAATGAAATACTAGGAAACAAATAGCGACTTTGAGGGAAATAAAAAGTTGTTTCATAGCTGGGTGAAGAACAAACGAAGAGCCCCCAGCAGAGGAAACAGAATTTAAAATAATGGTAACATTATTTTGAATGAAACTGAAGTGAGGGGTTACTGGAAGGAATGCTGTAGAGATTTTTTTTTTTGGAATGGCGGTGATATGCCAAGAAGTGGAAGTAAAACAAACATTATAAATATTAGTGTCCAAGACAAAGCTGAAGAAACAGAAATTTAGAAAAGCAATATAATAACAAACGGTAAAGCTATTAGTGATCAACTGGATAAATACTAAGATATGGATGCAGTTTACTTATAGTATGGTTGTAACAAATCATATGAGAATGTGAATTGATTTGAATTATTTTCTACAAGTTGAAGGTAAGTTGTTGGATATGGTGAGAGGAATGCATGAAAAAATGAATCAAATGCTTAATCAAATTCAACACTGATCAAGTATTAAAATAAAAACTTATCTTATATTCTGCCTTTTAATGTATTCATGAATAAATGAATGATGGTTGTATTTGTAGAAATATGAAAGCATGTGTACATTTGTGAGTAGACAATGCCATGCTTTGGTTAAAACCTGAATGATTTGCAGCCAAAGCTTGACTGATGTCATGATAAAATTAGGAGCACCGATCTGCAATGAAATGTAATCAAAGCCCAAGTAATGTGCTCAGGAAGAAAAAATGAACAATTGATTGTTATAGATAGGTGACCAAAAACATAGAGCAACTACATAAATGTATGTATGTATCTACCTGAGAAGAATGTTAACTGAAAATGGGAAAACAAATGGAGAAATTTTAAGATGTGCTACAGTTGATAGAATGCAGTTGATAGAATACAATAGAATCCTTCTATTGTAAGGAACTAATGTTTATTGGAAAAAGGAAAAAAGTGAATGTATAAGAATATAGTTCTGCTTACTTTTTACTGTACATGAGAGTGATGGTTATGTCAGGAAATATAAAGCAAGGTCAAATACAGTGGGAACAGAGTACTTAAGAAGTATATATAGTAAAACAAGAAGAGATTAAGATTGAATGAATAGCTGATTTCCATTAAACAGCTGTTTAATTTTGAAAGCTAATTTATGATTGAAACCTCTGTTGTCAAATGTGTTTGCGATATATAAGAGGCATGGAGGAAATGTTACATCATAATGTTCCTGGATGATTTGCTAGAAACAATATGCATCCAAGAGTGAACAAAAGCTTAAATCAAGTCTCTAATTGTTCAGTCTAGATCACCACACAAACTACTATGATTCTGGTGGTCACTCGCCTTTGAAGATGACAATTCAGGCTTTGTGTTGAAAAAAAAATTACAATTTTGGGGTTTTCTCATATTATTGCATTTTCTTCCTAAAGTCAGAATAATCTATTTTTAATGCGTTGCTTAAAACAATCAGTTTGATACTACTCTCCAGGTAAACATTAACATAACTTGTTTAAAACATTAACAAGTATTTCACATAAAAGTGCACAATGCAGTCTAAATAAAGATTTTTCTGTATAAGTTTGCAGTTATGGCTATGTTAAGAAATTACTAAATTTACCACTAAAAGTATTTACACTACAGGCACATATAAGATAAAAATAAACGTGATAGATGCATGCGTGTGTATATGTACGTCTATAAGCACACATACTGCTTCAAAATTTCAAATTACTTTATTGGTTGATCGTTGATTGTTGGCACTAGCAAATGATATATACTGCTAAAAACTTCCAAATGCACCATAAAAAATCACATCTGTCAGGTCTTCATGTATTTCACATTTCAAAAGCGTGACAGGGATCTTATTTCTAAGCTACATTTCCTATCTACTTATTTCCTTATATATTTATTATCATTCTAACCTTCAACTACAAGAAATAAATAAGCAGGTTAAACAGATGCTATCTTTTAACAAACAGTTTTTCTTGACTGCTTACAACTTTATGAAGGGTAATATAAATCCTTCATTTTTAGATCTTCCAAGATGCACATTTAACAGTATTACACCTCCTGAACCCCAAAGCATGCTTGATTATTCACATATAATAAAAATGTTCAAGTAAGGTTGAAAGACTCTCTTTAAAATGACAAAACAGCAAAGTCAGAGTAAATACTGACAGTGACTCTGTAATTCACCACATGATAGTGAGATATTGAAGCAAATTAGTCTTCTTAGTATATAAACAAAATGAAATTGCAGGATTTGAGAATGACTTTAAAAATGTTCAGTAATGATGTCAGGTAGTTTAAGCCAAAAACAATCATTCGCCAAGGGCCCTCAATTGTCTTGTAACAGATTAGTGCTATAAATGATTATGTTCTCCATGCCCATCTAACCCAACACTGTCACTGCTAGATTCTTCCTCAAATATTCTAAGTCTAATATAGAAGAATAAAGTATTATTGTACTGCAGATAAAACTACTCGCCACAATGAAGTGGGTAGAAAATATGTAACAGATTTTATCAATTAGTAAAACATTGAGTTGTTACCTCTCTCATGTAAACCAGACAACACAAATTATGAGTTAATCCTATTTTATTGTAAGGGTAGATGTACAGAATCTTTCAAGTCTGAAGGTACAAACTTCCCATTGTTACTTTTAACTACTTGATCAAACACGACAGGTCCTTCCAAAGTTTCTTTCTCTGAGCGTTAAGCCATTGGGGGCTCCCTCCTCTGTTGTTGAATTGTTTCTAAGTAGCATCTCTTCTCATTATCCTCCCAAGGTCATCCACATATTTAATTATGAGAATACACTGGTTCCTTGGAATTGATCAGGAGACGGAGAGAATGGGAAATTGCCCACATGACTGATATTTGCAGTCTTCCATAGGTTTTGAGTGCCAGGAGATGACATGATCAGCCATCTTGTTTGCACCAGAGACATTTAAAGGACAACTTTCTAATCTTTTTGGAAATTACCTATTAATCAAAATTTTTAAAAATGAAAAATTCACAATTGACTTATCAATCTGGTCTATCAGTGTAATTGCAATTAAAAGTCTGCCAAGTATCTTTTTGACTCAGAATACTAGAATAACAGGGTTGGAAGGGATCTGGGAGGTCTTCTAGTCCAACCCCCTGCTCAGACTCTATATCATTTCAGACAAATGGCTGTCCAATCTCTTCCTAAAAACCTCCATTGTTGGAGCACCTACAACTTCTGGAGGCAAATTTTTCCACTGATTAATTGTTCTAACCGTTAGGAAATTTCTCCTGAGTTCTAGGTTGGTTCTCTCCTTGATTAGTTTTTATCCATTGCTTCTTGTCCTACCTTCAGGTGCTTCGGAGAATAGGTTGACCCTCTCTTATTTGTGGCAATCCCTTAGATATTGGAATGGATATTGGAACTGCTATAATTTATTTAGTTATTTCATTTATTTAATAATTCATTTATTTAATCAGGTTCATTTATTTAATTAGATTCTCCTTATCTAGTTCTAGGTGTTTTAGTAAAGAACGGATCACATTTTAGGTCTTATTTACCTAGAAATATTGAAAATTCAAAAGGGTTCACACTACGCATGGGGATATTCAATTAATCTCAGCAGTAGCAACCTTGAGAGTTAAGACAGACGGAGAGAAAATAATTAACTCAAAGTCACCTACAGTAGTATGTTATAGAAAGACTACGGATATGAATGTGGGCTTCCCTAGTTCAAATCTTAAGCATCTCTACATTGGCATCACTTTAAAAAATGATTTAACACTCACTAAATTTAAATTTAATGCAAAATTCATAATATGTAAAATTTCCCAGACATTTAATTTATACAAAGGTTTTCATAATATCTTAGAGAATAATCCTGACTTCCCTTTCTTCTTTTAGAAAGAAAACTTTAAATTGTGTTATTCACTTTTCTAGAATTGTAAATAGATTATTAGATTAGAGAAATGAAATAACTTAGCTTGGGGGTATGGTCATCATGATACCACAGACTTCTTACAGAGAATCACGCTCTCCCCAAGTTCCCAGTTTTTACTTGATCTTCTCTATGAACAGGATTTATTTATTCAACAATTCAATGGTCCAGTAGCTTTATTATCTTGGTCCAAGATATGAGTGAAACTTCAAAGATGTGGCCACTCATCCAGCTCAAAGAAGCAAACTTCTTTGACATGACAATAGTCAATATCATTACCTCACAAGCAATCTAAAATTTACAAAGCAAAAGGAGTTTATCTCTCTTCAAAATCTAACCTTACAATCTTCCAAATTCTATTTCAGCTCAAATACACAGTCATCTATTTACATGTGGATAATCTAATAAAAAGCTACAATATAAAATATGAAGACTTGAACTATAAACCAATCCTCAGTTTGATTGTAATCCTTTATTACAAGGCACTTTACTCTAAAAAACATTCTAAATTTTCTTCGTTTCTTTTCTGAGTATCTCCAACAACAGAAAGTGACACTGTGACATTTCCACTATGCTATGGATGTGTTGTTTCAGACTATTAGGCTAAGGTAAATTGACATTTGTACATGCACCTGGTTCTTCCTCATCCCATGTTCACTGGCTGAAAACAGCAGGCTAATATAATCAACTACCCACTCTTTCAGAGTTGATTGATTTGACTCTTCTGGCAATTTATCTACCAATTAAATCCATTCATTCACACATAGATATACAACTTCACATCCATCTACAGACATTCATCATATCCAAGCAATTCTGTTAATTATACCTGGAGGGTTTTTTTTTTAAAATACTGTCTTAGCATTCCTCTATTTCATATTTAACTAAAATGTGGTTCTTTCTGACAAACAGCTCACCTCATCCCTGATGCCACCTATTTGAAATCAGAAATGTGAAATTTGTTACAGCCATATATTACAGCCTTATTCAGTCCTAACACAGTGGCAGGTGTATTTCATCGTCTGAATACAGCTGCAAGTATTGAGCTCACACATTTGCTAGTAAGAAAATGTAGTCAGGAGCTGTTACCTTAAGCATCTCAGGAAGCAAACCTGGCAGATGATAACTGAATTGGGAAGGTAAACGCTAAAACTGAGATTGATTCCTTGTGATTTCATTGATATGTCCAAGTAGTTTTCTTGGCAACAGCGCAGAAGGGATAGTTTTCTGCCAACCCTTGGGGTGAATTTTCAACTTCATAATGTATTTTGTATTTCTACAATTTCCTGGTGATCTTCCATTCCAAATAGTAACTACAACCAAATCTCCTTAGTTTTCTTTTAGGTCAGTAGTATTTGCTAGCAAAGTTCTTTCACAATTGATAGCCTATGACTTATGAAAATGTAATTTACTTCTTCTTGTTGTCAGTTATAAAGTCATGTCCAACTTGGTTATTAAGCCTTTAGTGCAGCTGATCCTCCATTTATGATTGTAATGGTGCCTGCCTGTTATGGTTGTAAATTGTGAGGGTTGTAAAGTAGGTCACCCACGTGACTGACATGATTTTATGATCTGTCATGGCCCTGTCAGAACCTAATTTGCACAAAGAAGACACATCAGAACCAGGATCATCCAATGGAGATGGCATGTCTGCCCTGGAACTTCCGGACAGTCCAATGGAGCTGAGGATGATAATGACCTAGGCCCCTATAGCATTGGGGAAAGATGTCACTGTGAGATAGATAGAAAGATAGATAGATAGATAGATAGATAGATAGATAGATAGATAGATAGATAGATAGACAGACAGACAGACAGACAGACAGACAGACAGACAAAATAGACCGTTTGTATCCATGAATGATGATCAGTACTGAAAGAACAAAAATCTATACCTCTGAAAACAATTATTCTTTGAACAGGTAACTTCCTTTTTGTTTACTGTTTTGGAGAAGCAAATCTGCAATATATAATCTGCTAAATTTGTTTTTGGAATCTAATAAAATGGTTATCTAGTCTCGCAGCCATATCTGACTTTTTAAGAGAAAAACTAGAGTAATACCGTGTTTCCCCGAAAATAAGACACTGTCTTATATTTTTTTTGGCTCCCAAAAACACACTAGGTCTTATTTTCGGGGTAGGTCTTATATATTTATGGTGCCAAATAGTGGGTGTGAGTGTGTAGGGGGGGTGTTTCGCGGGTGCACGGTTGCTCCCTGAAAAGTCTTCCTGGAACTGGAGATTTACACTAGGTCTTATTTTCGGGGTAGGTCTTATATTAGGGCAGGTTTAGAAAATAGTGCTAGGTCTTACTTTCGGGGTAGGTCTTATTTTCAGGGAAACACGGTATGTGAATGCGTATAAATGAAAGGTTTTCAGATTAGGATTTCCTTCTACTTAAATTCCTCTAATCAATGATCATGTGATAACATAATGCTGCATGCATAAGTGATCTGATTTGGCTATACAGTATGCTTTACCGCTGCTGACAAAGCAAGCTTGTTTTGAGTGAGGTCCATGGTTTTTTGAACAGATGACTGGTCTCATGCTGCAGGGTCATGCAATATTACTGTGATATATCTACTGGCCTTAAAACCCACATGGGTGGGGGGGACACTGATAATGAGAAGAGCTTTCTGTCACTGTCAAAATTATTTATGAAAAGCACCCTATTTGTAGCTCATCACAAGCAGTAAGATTAACATGGTCCTAAATTTAAAAAAAATTTTTTTGCAATATCGTAAAGTGAACATAGTTCTTTCCACAAAAGGCTACTTTTTAGTCTGTCAAAACATCACCACAATGACATTAATAACCATGTCAAAATGGAAATATTAATCTCTTTTAATCTCCAGTAAGGCAAAAATGATTATTGGTGTTTTCTATTTTTTTAAACAATAGCATCATATTACAAAGTGGGAGGCTGTCCTTCAAGGCAGATTTCACCAGGAACAATCACAATGGAATGGAATCTTCTTTTCTAAAAGTGATTTTTTTTCTTGGCTTGCAGTGGACACTAAATATAACCTGAAAATGCTAGATGAGCTTCTTCTTGTTTGTAGACTTATCTGAAGGTATTGGCTGCTCTTGCGCTAGAAGCAAACTTCCAGTAGTTTCCATTTATCTCCTTGCCAATCAAGAAGTGAATGACTGACAGTAACACAGCCTTATCTAGGGTTTCTGTCTGCGATGTGTTCTGCTAAGTGATGTCATTGCTTTAGCAGAAGAAAATAAGCAGATTATTACAGTGACTAGAAGGAAACTAAACATTTGGATTTTTGCATGGACAGATTTACACACTGTCTGTCAGATAAAGCACAGTTTGCCTGCTGCTTACACAACAAGAATGTGCCTGACAGCTTCTTTCCAGCTTTACTATCTGATTGCATAAATAGGCCATTCCCCACCATTCCTAAAGATTGACAGTTTGTCTTGGTTTAAAGAGCAATTTCTGACTATCAGCTTTTCTGTCTTGCACACTGTTCTGATTAACATCAGGGCACTTCCTGGAGGTCCAATCTGTTGGGGTTTCTTTTTTTCATTCTCTCTTATACTGTGTGCATATGTGTGTGTTTCTGTGTATGCATATGTGTGGCCATGTCTGAAAAAGACATTATCTAGGTAAAATGATAAAAACAATATTGTAATATTTCCTTAGATTTTACACATTACAATGTGTAATTCTTGTGAAATGAAGAACAGGTCAACAAGGTATGAAAATCAGTGAACATACTACAAACTATTAGGAATTAATTTTTACAATTATCAACTGTTTCATACATTCTTAAATTGTACCTGATAATTATAGTGCACTTTTTATTCACAGCTTCTTCATGACTTACACTTGAAAGAAAGATAAAATGGAAAACTAAACTGCATTCTTTCACTGCTGTGAAAGATTGTGGCAGTAAAGAAATATTGAATTAGTATTTTCCAAAGTTTTTAAAGCAGGCTCAGAGTTTTTCTGGCTTCAATCTGCAAGCACCCTTTATCTTAAGATCAGAACATTACACGTGGAACTCAGAGTAGCCTCCTCTTTCTGATAATAAACTGAGCAGGAAAGGAGAAATATTCTATAGTTGGTGTCTCTTGGGCAACCAATATCTAAGAGCATCATTGTCCTGGGAATCACAATTAATCTATCATATGTTTTGATATGCTCAGGGCTGAACTCAATGGTGCTGTTAGGTGAACAGGAGGTGAGTTTTCTTTTGTGGGTAGTCTTTTACCTAGAAGATGGTTCTGCTAACAGAAAATGGTTGGATGCCAAGGGAGTTTAAAGATCATTAAAAAAGAATAAAGAGATTGAGGAAAAGCTGAATGGATTCTCTGTAAATGTTTTCTCTGCAGAATATGTAGGGCAAGATACCTGTAGCTGTTATTTCCAAGACACTCTGTGGAATAGAAAGAAATAATGGGGTGAGCAGAAATTCTAAGGCTTCTTGACAAACCCAAATCCAATCATTGGGTCCAAATAGAATCCATCTGAGAATTTTAAAAGAAATCATTTCTCAAAATGCTGAACTTCTATTTTAAAATGGGGCATATTCTAGTTGGTAGCTCAATTAAAAAAAATTGTCCTTGTGCTGTCCAGCCAGTTTAGAGTTAATGGGATTTTGGATAGTTACTTAGGAATTGGGAGCTGTCCCCTTAAGGGAATACAACATGGTAGTTAAGGTATCCTGGGAAATGTAGTTTATGTCATGTGGCCACATCTGTAACCCTGATTGGTCTCTGAATTGACCCTTGGTGGGTTGGGGGAGGTTTCTTCATTCTTGCCTGAACACAGCCGCATGGTATTATGGCTACCCCCTGCCTCTACAACTATGGGATGAGATAACCATCTTTTTACCTATAAAGACAGACATATAAAGGGTTGGACATTAAGAAGAACCTCATCATAACTGTGAGTAATGAGGATGCCTGATGAACCAATAAAAAGACTTTGTATAGATGCTTTGTGGAGTTTATCTATCTGTTTTGTACAAGACAGAACAGTCCTAATGTGTAGACCGTGAAAAAAAGCAAGTTCTGTATTGGGGATTTTTAATAAAGAGAGTTGAAAACAAAGTTGCCAATTTCATAAGGACTTTATACAAATCTACACTGAAATAAAATTTGGAATATTCTATAAGGCTCTTGTTAATGAACTACAGAAATGAGACTATAGATCTGAAAAAGATCCCCTAAAGGGAAACTAAAATAATGAAGGAATAAAGCAAGTAGTCTAGGAGGAAACATTATAACATTTCAGGATTTTTACCCTGAAAGAGGAAACTAAGGGGAAACAAGACATAAGAGCATAAAATTATACATGATCTGGAGAATGCAGTTAGGGAGAGGCTTTTATTTTCTTCTCTCATAATGTTAGAAATTCCAGTTAGCCCATGAAGTTGAATTGGGAGAAACAGAGAAGTAAATATTCCCACGAGGCAATTTAACATCTGGGGAGGAATTGCTGTTGCACATCTGACCTGTTTTATGGACTTCTGGATATAAATTTTTTGAGAACAAAATTCTGATTTTGGCCACATCCAGGCAGGAACAATTTTTTTTTTGCTTCAGCCTTCCAGAAGAGACTGGGGAAAGATGTAGGATAAATCAGCAAAAATTGTTTCCCTTGCAGTGAACTATTTGCTAAATTATTTATAGTTTTTATGAATTTGGCAAAAATTTAAAGCTATCTCAGCTAATACTTGCTCCTTCTAGGGAAATTCAGTGCTTATACATAGTGAGGGGGAATCAATGCTATATTCGATTTTCCTCTCCTGGCAAGCATGCAAACACCTACCTGGGCTACTACTGTTTTAACAGACATTTCAGGCTTCCTCTCAGTTATAAAGCTCTGGAATAAAAACATTAGGATGTATGCTCTGTGTGTGTGTCATCTTAGTTAAGATGACTACATGTATGCCAGAGCTGATGCTGATACTACAAGCCCAGAGTCAATGGTTGAGATAGGCAGCTACTGAAATTGAGCAATCAAATAAATATATAAACATTTGTAAGGTAATAGCAAGTCATATTGTTTAGAAAAACTGGGGAAGTAATTATGTTCATTCTTTTCCTGAACTGATGAAAATAATCCATTCTACTGTATGGAGATGATTCAATTGGGTTTCAGATTTTTTTTTTTCAATGTATGAAGGAAAGAGCAGCCACTGCAAAGATAAAATACATATCCTTGATTTCTCAAGCCCAATGAACAACCCTTTTTCTGGCTCTTTGTACCACTGAGCCATGAAGACGATTGGATAATATTTTTTTCCTTTTTTCCCCCTTTATTACGAATATAAAGTTTCTTGTAAATATGTACAGGGTTCGGAGCTATTCTATAGTAGGAAGCATTTTCACAAACCAGACACATGACATAAACTTTCGAGAATTCAAGAAGCCGAGTTTTTAGATAATGAGGATTATCATTATTAAGTAGTAGTAGTAGTATTAATCAGCAGGAGGGTTTTTTTTCCTTCCCCATGAGATGCAAAGACTTAAAACAGCTCTTTGGACTTCCAGAGACAGAAATCCTTGCACTTTTCCTGTCAAATCGTGGGAGAATGGAATCATCCTGACCCTGTTTATCCACAACAGGTTCCCAAACCCGAAGGGCACTGATGAAGCGGAAAAGATCAGGGAGCTCTCCATAGGGCAGCACTGGGAAGTGGGGTACCCAAAGGAACTGGAGGAGGCACGTGGATTTGCTCTGGCCATCTGGGAGCAAAAAAACAGAGCAAAAGCAAATTACAGCTCAAAATGGTATGTTGGAGCTGAGTGGGAGTCATGAATGAGAAACAAGACAGGGCTGCGGTGGCAGTAGGAAGACCCATAGCTGGTTTGTCACCCACATCCTTTCCCAAAACAAGGAGAGGGTTCTTCTCTGGATGGCACAGTGGGCTTCCCCCATTTCTTGGCTAATATTTTTGTGCTACATTATGTTCCAGAAAATTTATATCTCTCATTATATGTCACTAGTGTATGCCCTCACATTAGTTTCACATCTATGCTAAGAGAATAAATACATATGCAACAGATTTCCATGTTTAATAGTTATTATGAATCACAACAAATCTAATTTGGAGAAAAAGGGGTGGAAAATATTTGAAATGCTAACTAGTGTTATATATTTCTCCATTCATATATCACAATTGATCCCATGTCTGGAATCAAATAGATACTAAAATATAAATTTGCGTTATGAAACCATATGTTTACACTTGTGAACATTTTTGATCAGAACAGAACACATTTTCTTGATCAGAACAGAATACATTTCCTTCCCTCCTTCCTTTCTCCCTCCATCCTCTCCCTTTTTTGCCATACTGAATCTTATCCTCACTGTTCCTTTTTATTTTTTTATAATTTTTGCTTATCTAGTCCTACAAAGTCCCATTTTGTAACTTCCTATTGTTTTAATATTACTGTATTTCTCTCTTTTTTTCTTAATGAACAAATATGGTTGCAAACTTTAAACATGTTATTCCAACAAATTTCTTTACAAAATATAACTACAAACATAACTCAGTTGAGATTCCCCTTTTTGACTTCATCATCACAACTAAGGAAATTTAGGGTTAACAATGATATAACTTGACTTAGCTTTTGAAAACACCAACATGAGATAAATGATTCACCAGATTTCTAACAGATTCTGACAGCTGAGATTGTTTTCTTCAAATGTTATGTTCAACTATTTCCATGCTTAGCTTAGCTATGTTGCAATAATCAGCAAGGCATCGTTTTGACAAAATGAAGGAATAATTGGCAACTCATGTTCCTTTAGCATCCCAGTTTGAATTACAGCTTCACACAGTAACAACATTCATGTGAGAGAGACAGTGTGTGTCAACAGGCACAAAGAGTCTTACATATACACAATGTTGAAATGAGACAATAAAAAAGCTAAGGAAACAAAAAGACCAGAACACACCTTCAGTAGCCAACACCCAGACAAGCAGGGACTAGTACCAGACAAACAACTAAACAGAAACATTACCCTACTCAAGGATCTACCAAAGGGAAGACCACACTCTCACCAACACTGGCAAGGTATATAAACAGGGAGCAAATCCCACTCTCACTAGCACTAATGATGCTAGCTAGTTGGGGAATGAACCATCTGCAAACAATGAACCAAGCTTGGAGAGCCCCTAAGCATTCCACAATATGTGTAGGCAATGCATGTGTCCTTCAGATTTTTCATATCAGAAAGTTTTCTATAGTACAGTTTCAGGCTAACAAGTTTTATTAAAAAAAAACCAAACTTTTATGTTGGCTGTATGTGAGACAGCATTTATTCATTAACATTTTTGTCTGTAATCCTAACTTTACCATAATTTGGGGATCAATGCCCTTCATCGTTATATTTCTCTTTTGCACTCCCTCTTTCCTGCCCAACTCAAAGCAATTTTGGGACTGACCATCCTTTACACAACGGATCACACCAAGCAGCAATTGAGAAGAATACAAATTTTATATTAATTGTAAGCATGGGAGATCCGTGCTGTTGTTGTCAATGGTAGTATGTTTTTTTTTACTAGATTTGGGTCACATCATTTAGTATTATATAACAAATCTCTCAAATATAAATATGTAAGCATGGTTTTTTTTTTTAAATGAGTCCATTATTTACTGCTGTGATTGAGGCTGTGATCTCTTTTCTAGAAGTCACATAAACCAAATCAAATGGTCAGACAAGAACTTCCAGACTTTTGGTATGTGTAATTTTATTAATGTTTAAATATTGCCATTTTAGTCAGTTGAAATAACCCTGCACTCTTAGAAAACACGTTTCCTAGAATCCAATCAAATAAACTGTGTCTTTGGGGGTATTGAGTTACAATTCAGAAAATTCCAGTGTGAGTGACATGTACACATTCATTCCCTCCCCACCATACCTATGAAAAGATCTTATCTAGAACAAAATATTCTGAAGCTTCCAAAAGGTCTTGAAAACATTTAGCAGCCTTGGCTGGTAACATAGTAAACTTTAAACATGTTATTCCAACAAATTTCTTTACAAAATATAACTACAAACATAACTCAGTTGAGCCCCTTTTTGACTTCATCATCACAACTAAGGAAATTTAGGGTTAACAATGATATAACTTGACTTAGCTTTTGAAAACACCAACATGAGATAAATGATTCACCAGATTTCTAACAGATTCTGACAGCTGAGATTGTTTTCTTCAAATGTTATGTTCAACTATTTCCATGCTTAGCTTAGCTATGTTGCAATAATCAGCAAGGCATCGTTTTGACAAAATGAAGGAATAATTGGCAACTCATGTTCCTTTAGCATCCCAGTTTGAATTACAGCTTCACACAGTAACAACATTCATGTGAGAGAGACAGTGTGTGTCAACAGGCACAAAGAGTCTTACATATACACAATGTTGAAATGAGACAATAAAAAAGCTAAGGAAACAAAAAGACCAGAACACACCTTCAGTAGCCAACACCCAGACAAGCAGGGACTAGTACCAGACAAACAACTAAACAGAAACATTACCCTACTCAAGGATCTACCAAAGGGAAGACCACACTCTCACCAACACTGGCAAGGTATATAAACAGGGAGCAAATCCCACTCTCACTAGCACTAATGATGCTAGCTAGTTGGGGAATGAACCATCTGCAAACAATGAACCAAGCTTGGAGAGCCCCTAAGCATTCCACAATATGTGTAGGCAATGCATGTGTCCTTCAGATTTTTCATATCAGAAAGTTTTCTATAGTACAGTTTCAGGCTAACAAGTTTTATTAAAAAAAAACCAAACTTTTATGTTGGCTGTATGTGAGACAGCATTTATTCATTAACATTTTTGTCTGTAATCCTAACTTTACCATAATTTGGGGATCAATGCCCTTCATCGTTATATTTCTCTTTTGCACTCCCTCTTTCCTGCCCAACTCAAAGCAATTTTGGGACTGACCATCCTTTACACAACGGATCACACCAAGCAGCAATTGAGAAGAATACAAATTTTATATTAATTGTAAGCATGGGAGATCCGTGCTGTTGTTGTCAATGGTAGTATGTTTTTTACTAGATTTGGGTCACATCATTTAGTATTATATAACAAATCTCTCAAATATAAATATGTAAGCATGGTTTTTTTAAATGAGTCCATTATTTACTGCTGTGATTGAGGCTGTGATCTCTTTTCTAGAAGTCACATAAACCAAATCAAATGGTCAGACAAGAACTTCCAGACTTTTGGTATGTGTAATTTTATTAATGTTTAAATATTGCCATTTTAGTCAGTTGAAATAACCCTGCACTCTTAGAAAACACGTTTCCTAGAATCCAATCAAATAAACTGTGTCTTTGGGGGTATTGGAGTTACAATTCAGAAAATTCCAGTGTGAGTGACATGTACACATTCATTCCCTCCCCACCATACCTAAATAAGAAAAGATGTTAACTCTGATATATAGGGAACAAAATATTCTGAAGCTTCCAAAAGGTCTTGAAAACATTTAGCAGCCTTGGCTGGTAACAGTAGTAAACAATCACAAGTCATAACCACAATATTGCTCCTAGTTATTTCAGCTATAACTTGCAGGGCTTCAGCCCCAGACAAACCAGATGAAATATGTTGCTTCAGGTCTGCTCTGATAGATCCCTCTGAAATATCCACATTATTGCTTTTATTTTATTATGTACCACACTTCATAACTGTACACTGCAGAATACAATAAAATCCGCACAACACTGCTTTAAGTACTTATTAAATAGGTCAAAAAGTTACCATAACAAATAACTTGTTCTACTCAGGGTCCATTAATAACATATCTTGTTGTGACTCTAATACAAAAGTGGGGGCAGGAGAAACATTGCAGAAACACCTTCAGTTTTGTTTGCTTCAGTGTAGACAGTAAATGCTATATGCACAAAACGTTGTTTAAAAGATTCCCCTGGACTCTTGGAGACAGAACCATACAGCAGAGTGATAATACTGTTACACAGTTAACCCATAAATTGTGTAAGATAGACAGGGAATAACAAGAACAGAGACCTATATGCTGGGCAAGTTGCCAGCGGAGATAAAATCTGAAGACAGATGCACAGCAAATGAAATAGATGAAGTCAAACATTTATTTTCAAGGACAGTTAAACTTGGTAAGTCATTTTGTATGCAACAGCAAGATTACAAAATGAAAGAACTGGCCATTCTACAGGGTAGAGAAACTTCTCCAACTTGCAATGTTGGAACTACAAATTTCATATCCTACAGTCAACATAGATGTTGGCATAATCAATCATAGAAGACATCAAGTTGGGAAAGTTGTCTTTGATTTTAGGTTCTGGTCCTATGGCTTTTGGGTTAGCTTGTTGCTTTTTTTCCTGTTCCTGTAATTAGATTGTATTTTAAACGTTTAAACAACATTGTCTTTTTCATATAGAGATTTACATTGTTTTAATATGTCAACATAAATTATCATTTAGGCAACTAGTTTTAAAATGGAACAATTACATAATTATATCTAGATTTTTAGTTAATAAAATATACACATGTAAAAAAAATACATTATCCTCAGTATAGAATGGATGGTGATGGTATTGTGATTATGGTTGCTAATTAACCAGACATTTGGACTGTATTTGGCAATTTTGTCTATCTATCAAGACCTTCCCAAGGACTTGGGATAGGCATATTCAAGGTGTTGGTTTTCACCTATAAAGCTCTACATTGGTATAGAGCCAAGTTACCTACAGAACTGGCTCAGCCCATCCTGCCCATTCAGCCAAAGAAGATATGCCACAGACCTATCAGTCAAAGAATGTCAACTGGAAGGGTCTAGGAAGAGGGCCTTTTCTGCCATTACCCCTGTACTGTGGAACACCCTGACCTCAGAGGTGGGGAGAGCACCCAATCTTTTGGTCTTCCATAAAGGGGTCAAAACTTAGAAATGCATCCTTGTGTGGGGCATAGAGATTCCCACAACCATGGGGCTAGCTGGCTCCATGAAACCCCCCTACACACACACACACACACACACCTGTATTAACAACTACTAACGCCTCATCTTGGAATTTTTCTTTTGAAATTTTATAGTTATTTTTATAATTTTAAAACTTTTTAATCTTAAGTTATTCTGATTTTAATGTTAATTTTATTGATTGTATTGTACATTGCTCAGAGCTCCTCTCTGAGGGAGTTGGGCTATTATCCAACATGAAATATAAATGTAAGTTGTATTTAATAACTTTAAAGGTATAGTCACAGGATGTAAGTGTTCCAAATAAAGCTACCTTTTCCAACTGACTGATGGTGATTTTTTTTCAATGCTGATGGCAATCAAGTGGTGTTCCAGATGTTTTCCAATCACACCCAAGTTGCCTATTACTATTGGTATTCTTTGCTTTATTTTGCCATAGTCATTCTTACTTCTGTTTTCAGGTTTTGTCTTTTGTGATTTTCTCCAACTCTTTCTCTTCTTCTTCTACTTCTTCTACTTCTTTCTTGGTCTTCAGGTACTGTAATGTCCACAACCAGACTTTTTCTCTTGCTTATTGACACTTATTTATTATGGGGTGTTATGTGGCAGATGGTTGTCTATTTGAATTCTAAAGTCCCAGAGCACATTAACTTCTTTATTTTTCATTTTTTATTATTTTATCTATTTTATGGTCTTGCTTGCAGGCAAATAGTTCTTGTAGATATTCCAATATACTATTGTCGCTACTTTGTCCTGTTTATAACCAGTCTATGCAATCTTGTGGAAGCAGCTAACTAAATAATCCACTGTTTCTTCAGCTTCTCTGCAGAAGCAGCATTTGCTGCTGTTATTTGCTGTTATGTTAATTATTATTTCCAGTGCTACCTTGGTCTTCCTTGTTTCTAGGTGATATTTCTTGATCAGATATTCTCTGGACTTCCTGTTCTTCGGCTTCTTTTCTTCAATCTACCCTAGCTTGCTTGCATATGATCTTAACATACTGATGTTATTTTCCAACCTGATTTTCCATTTTGGTGGTACACTGTTTAGCTTTTTGTGATACTTGTGCCAATTGTTTCTAAGGAACCAGCTTAATGCACTCAACATTATTCTGTTGTTTTTGTGCTGTTCTAGATGTTGATATTCTTTGTTTCAATTCTTCTCATTGCTTTAGTTAGATAGTTTTGTTCCCTCTGAGGAAAAGGCATAGATGGTGCCTGGTTTGTGAATGAAAATGATTCAACAGGTATATATTAAAATGATTCGACAGCTATGCTGGCTTCCTCTACTGGCAACTGTCCCTGATCATCATCTCCAGTATGAGCTACTTTTGGCAAGGGTTTTATTTCTTTGCCTTGACTAGATCTTTGCAGTTGTTCCAATTCTATGAATACAAGGGAATGTCTTACTAACCCAGATCTGTCCACTGCAGAATGAAGGCCTCTTTCGTGAAGCTTATGGATTGAAAATTACAACCTGCTCCAGTTCTTGTTGGCATAAAGATCTTTTTCAACTTCTTGATCTAGAGCTGAGAGAGTGGTTACCTTAAAATCATCCAATCACTTCCATCTTAAGGTTCAACTAGAACCTGAATCTTCCCACTCTTAACCTTAATATGTATACCATAATCTCTCTTCCCTTCCCCCTCCCTCATTTCCTCCCCCCACACACAGATATAACAGAATGAGAAACTGTAGCAGAGGCAAAATGAAAATAATTAGTTCTTTTACTGACAACTAAGGTAAATGTCACAAAAGCAGAATGCCATTTGTGTAACAAAACATGTCTGAAAGTTCCTCTTCTCTGTTTCCTCAATATCTCTGGATTCTGATATCAGGAACTCCATTCCAAAAGTAGGAATTATTTCCACTCATATAAACTCATATAAACTCTCACCTAAACTTTCTCTATGTGTTTTATTTTTGTTGATCATGTTGAGGTACTTTGTTGGTTGTATAAAGCCACAATATAAATAATTACTACACAATGAAGCAGGCAAACTGGAAATAGTGTACAGAAAGATGAATAATCATGAAATATATTATACTACCTCAGAATAATCCTACAATGCACATTACAAAACTAGGACACTTGACCAGTTGCTGGGAACACGATTTTTATGAGATGAGTTAATACTACTGTTCAAAGAGTCACAAAATTGTTCCTGAAAAACATCGTAATTTATTTAATGGAAAACACATCTAATACAGAATCTGTTTAAAAATGTAATGCTACTCACCACAGCCTGGAATCAGAAAAGATTTAATGTATAACTGAATCTTTTCAAAATCTTTTAGAGAGTCCAGCCTAGGTGTACACTACATACATTCTCCACAAGAATGCATGACTAGAAACTCTGTGTCCAGTGTGAGAAAGAAAAGGCGACATTTGGGATATTCCTAATCACCAGATTTCATTGGTTCTCGTGACAAACATTGAAATGCCTTCCAAATAGTGTAGGGGAAAGACCCAGAGCTGTAGATTTAGCCACTGAGGAAGGGAATTCACTAATATGATTTGGCTTTGAAAGCGGTTTTAGTAACAGCTGCTAAAATGGGGCCCCTATCATAAAAACACAACACTGAAAGTAAACATGCAAAATCAAGACAATGAAACCAATTACTAATAAATTACATTAACAAGAGGAGATTTTAACTGTAGCATGTAGGATATTAACATGTGAAGCGCCTATGAATACTCACTGCTACTAGTATGCATTAAGTGTTGTAATTGGTTTAAATCAGCATGGGCCATCTGTCTTTAATACTCTTATTACAAGGCAGGAAGCAGAGAACTATTAGAGCTACAGTATAAGCTGTAAGATCTTTACTCGTTCTTAAATCATTTAAAAATAATGAGAGCTTTAGCCTTTATCTAATTAACGAGTGCCTTCTTTTGAATTAGAAAAACTGTATCATTTAGCCCACGGTTGTTTAGTAAATTGGCTTGGTGGCACGTAAGCTAATGCAGGGTAGCAGTGCGGTGTCTTGTTCCTGGATTATTACTTGAATTATAATTCAATGATCACCTTAGATCATGGGCTATTCATAAATCAGAAAGCTGACACCAGATGAAAAATTGTATTAATATATGAAACTTATTATATAGTACAAACTGCTCTCTTGATAAATTACATTGTTCAGGCTTGACAATGATTGCATTTAAAACATTATTCCAGTTTGCTGTTTTACAGACTGAAACCTCTTCATGAAAAATTTACAATGCTCCTCTGTGTTTTGGAGTCAGAGGGCAATAGTAGCAAATGGCAGACATAACACCATCCTTTAGATTTGCTGGCAGCAGCTGAGGACAGAAAACACTTTTAAGTGCAGGCGTGAGAGGAGGAGAAGAACCCTCAGATGTGCCCTTAGAATCTACATATCCAGTTTTATGAAGATACTAATTGTCCTCCGATGCAGAAGCACAGTAAATAATGAAATTTTAATTTCAGCTTTCCGGATTGCTTTCTTCCATATAGGTGAATGTTTCCCAGGAATTTATAGCTAGAGGAGCAGAAAAATAAAGGGGCAAACCCATGAAGTTTAATTTGAATTGAGACTGAGCTCCTCAGATGATGCGTTATGACAAATGCTTTTTGCCAAGGCTGACTGGGTTACTCATGCTGCAGTTCCATATTATTTACATTAATTACATGAAGGCTGCTTTGTTAATGGTACATTCTGGTGTGGGTCGCAGCGTGATATGCTAATGATCTCAGAAAAATCTGCCTCTTCAATATTTATGATAATTTGTAAAGGGAAATAGGATTGCCTTTATTCCTTCAAGAGAATGAACAAAAAATTAGAACGCAAACAATTTATTCATAGGGAGAAGCAAGAGGTTCTAATCAGGAGACATTTTAGTCTTCTATACAGAAAACAACCATCTTGTTGTTGGGGATTTTGTCATACTATCTTGCAAAATTCTAACGTGGCAGGCCATTGGAATCTGCAATGTGAAGATAATCACTTAGCTGAAAGAAAACAATTTTGAAGGCTTCAGAAAACCCCAATTCTAGCCTCCTACAAGTTGAGTCAAAGGGTTTTCTCCTCCTCTGATGGCTTCTGGTTATTAAAATTCCAAATGAAACAAAAACAGATTAAAATTTCCTTCATTCATGACAAATAAAGTGCCCAATCATATTATTATTTGGTTGAATCTTGTTTATGTGCAGATAATCTGAATCATAACTCCAAGCAATTTTCCATCTATACATTTCACACTCAGGAACAAGATATGGTCATAGTCATTATCAAAATTCAAAAATGGGAAAGAAGACCACAGAGTCCTCCAGAGTTAGTAAACTATAGTTCCTTGCAATACTAGCCCATATGGCCAAGCATAAAAGATACTGGAAGTTGAAATTCCAGCAATGTTTAGAGAGCTACGAGCTCCAAATAAGTTGCAATACACACAATCATTTTGTGATTTTTAAGATTTATATAAAGCAATGTTGGTTATCTTTAATAGAGTGTTCCACTGGAAGTGATTCATGGTATTCCAGATCACTCTAATACGGATTGATTTGCCATCAATGCTATTTATGTCAAGTGAAGCCTTGTAAAAGTACTGAAGAATCTAGTATAAAATCCAGTAAGTGTCCAGCCATAGGTAATTAGTGCTTGTGGAATATCTCTATTTTGATTTGATTGAAACTGGTCAATTATAAATATGACATAGAGGAATTGATTTAAAATCACAATTTCAGTATCAATTACAGATAAGTATTTTCCTCCTCAAATTGTTACTATGAATTGTGGGAATAGAATCATCTTACAATTGGCTAAGATGAACAAAAAGCTATATAAGTGAATGAATATGTAAATGGATATAGACCTTGCAGCTGAAAAGATTAGATTTAGCCTTTAATGATTAGCTCACAGGTACTTGTTCCTTGCTAAACAGATGTCAAAATGACAAAACTTACGTTGTGATGTTGGATTCAAGCTATGTATATACCATGATGTTGCACCTAAGTACTTAGATTACCTTATCTGGAAGGGTCTGTTCACATGTCAACAGGTGTTGTTGTTGTTGTTTGTATGCTTTACTAGCATTTCTGTTTTAAAGAATGCACAAACATGAAGTTTGAGCACTCTCTAAAATGTTTTGATTTGGCAGAACAAAACTCATAATGGTTTGAGATTGAATTTAATAGAATATGGATGATTATAAACTATATATTGTGATATTAGAAGGTTGCAAGATGGAATTGTCTTTCCCCAATTGTTTCTGCCAGTCACACCTGATCCAGTGGAAAGCATGTGCTCCAGGTACCATCAACGAAGAAGTGTTGGCTGACGGAGACCAGAAACATAGCCTTCTCTACCTTAGCACCAACTCTTCGGAACATCATTCCCCCTGAAATTAGACTGGCTCTGTCCCTGCTGGCCTTTTGTAAGGCTGTGAAACTTGATTGTGTGCCCAAGCATCAGGCTGGGACTATGTGACAAGAGTCCATCTCCTGGCTGTGTTATTAACTGTTTGGATGATGCTCAGCTACTAAGCCACTTAGAATCACAAAGGTGAAAAGAACAGCTACAGAAATCGAATGGATGGATATGGATGAGCAATATATCACTATTCTACTAAACTTTTTCAGACTTTTGTATATTATACCATTTTTATTATTTGTACTTTAGCATTTAACTAGACATAATGAGCAGCATTGGAATACTGATTACGCTGAATGGATGTTTTCTAAATTTGAGGCCTACTGCTCTTCATCTCAAAGGCTTGCAAAGAGCAAAAGTGAAAAGTTGGTGAAACTAAGTGGCCTGTGGAAAAGTGACATAGCTGTAGTGGTCAGCATTTCTTTTGTTCACTGCTTCTCTTTACGACTATTATTTTATCCCCATCCAGTTGCATTTGGACTTGCTTTACAAATAATCACAATAAGACTGGCTAGCTAAGTAGAGGTTATGCTCAAATTCCTTTTCATAGACCTTCAGAACCCACGGTCTGAAAGAAACTCATGGAAAAACAGTCACCTTTTCTTCTGATCTAACAAACACCTCACACACACATGCAAACAGACACACAAACACAGAGACAAGGTGTATCTCTTAATAGAAGCAATGGGTGAAAGCTTGAATTGAAGTGAGAAGGAATAATTGTCCACCACCAGAAAAAGCAGAATGAGCCTTAGATTCTCTATTCAGAAGCATTTCTGAAAATCAACTATGTAAAAAAGAAAGCCCATACATTATATTGCATATTGACAATTTTTCATATAGACTTACCTAAGAAATGATTTGTGTAAAAGAACTTCATTTTATGTGTGAATGTGTGCGCACCATATATAATCTTTTATGCAAATACAAAAATGGAGATGGATCCTGAGAGGAAAACCACCTCTTTGTGCTCTTTCTATGCAGCTGCAATGTAGACATGGACATTTCAATTGAGAATTATTTATTTATTGATTTTTTAATCATAGGCTACCCAACTCCCAAACAGCTCCGGGTAATTTACACCTAAAATTTCTTATATTTGAGGCAATCTTTGTGAGTGCCCAGCCTTCTATCTTAGGTACACTCATGAAATAATCATTGTATGCATCTACCCTGATCTTTAAAATACCTTTTAGTACTTTGCTTACTTTTCCTGATCTCATAATAATAATGTAAAGAAAAAATAACAAAGGTCTTGGCTTGTTTTTCTCCAATCCACAGCGCTGCCTTACGAAGTACCATATGCACAAAAAAAATCCTGACCATGCAGCTTTCACCAAAGACTATTACACTATTAGCAAATAATTCAGATTTTACAAAAAGTCACCCCTAAAAAACAAACAAACCAGAAACAGCGTGTTTATTTCAAGTAAGAGGATGTGGATTTTTCACCAGCATAAATAAACCAGGAATACCAATATAACTCTTGGATTTTATCTGTGGTTTTTCTAAAGTCCTCATTTCTTTCTGTGCTAATGTAGAAATGTATTTTCAAATAATGAAAAATAAGCAAAAAAATTTATTTCCGTGCCAATGTAGAAATTTACTTTCAAATAATTAAATATGAGCAAAAATAGTACTAATTTCTTTCCATGCTAATGAGGAAATTTAGTTTCAAATAATTAAAAATAAGCCAAAAAGCAGCGTGACAAAAAGCACTCTTTTTAGGCATGGGAAAATATAGAGAATGGTTATTAAGCACACAATTATTATAGCTTTGATGCTATAGCAATTTAAAAAGAAAGCAAATTCTAAAATGTTTACCATCTGCTGGTTTTAACTACCAGGTTCCTGACCTTCGTTCTAGCACTGTCTTACTGATATCTAGGATTGGTCTGATGAAGAAAGGTTAAAGTGATAGGGTTATTTTATTAGTAATAAAGAGTAATGATGAGTTACAACAGCATCCACCTCCTTCACCAAAAAATAATAATAATAAAATAAATCTACTTTAGGTCCGTGCACCTCTGCTCAGTGAACAGCGACTCTACATGTGCTAATTGGGAATGGAGAGATAAAGGTCATGTACAAAAACAATAGGGGATATAAAAATAATGCACAGCAGAGGAAACAGAAACATCTCCCAATTGCCAAAATGACAGCTGCTAGAGAGAAATGGGGGTGTCAAAAACAAGTATCCCCTTGGCACAAGGCTATGTAGCAAGAAACTGTGTCTGCTAGTACTATGCAAGTGGATGTTATCTTTGCATTTCCTTACTATGGGCAAGGAAAGATATAAATTATGGTAGTTCAAGTTCTTGAGAATTGTTCACATGTTACTTGCCTTAGCACAATTCTCCACGAGTTTATATATTCTTTGGGGCATATGCGTTATTCATCATACATCATTTGTGCTATTATTGAACAGCAAAATTACCATAAGACACTACAAAAGAAGTAAAGTATTTATGAGTAATAGTAGTATTACCTCTACTGATGTTTAATATAGCTCCAATCAAGTATAACACTTTCTTTACATTATATAAATAGATAATCACTAAATACTCCTACTCAAGAATATCTATGAGCTTACAGTACCTAAATCAGTATACTGGAGGATGTTGATATAGAATTCATTCTCCAGAAATCAATTTGGTTCACGTCAATAGAAACGCCAAACTTGTCTTATGGATTTCTAAGAACCTTGTTTTACCATGAGTTCATTATGGTTTCCAGAATGCATGTAATGATTTTCTGAGACATTTTTTTCAAATGTGTTTAATATTAAAATCATATTTTCCCTTTTCACCAAGAAATCAAAACATATTATTCATTCATTCATCTCCACAATGACATTCAACACCTTAATTGTTATACATTAACTTAAGTTTGTAGCCATAATCTACAACTGTAGACTATTTGTAGCACTACTGCAGTCAGTCCATAATTATAGTACATTTTATCCAGATCAGAGCTTGATTCATATACAATACAATATTTTAAATATGATGTATTAAACATATCCTGGTGACAAACAAAAAAACTGATCACCTTATATTTTAGTGCTACCTACCAATCAGTTCTAAAACCTCATCTTTCTTCAATTACGTAGGAAAAAATTATAAAAGAAAACATCGACCATACTTTCATTAGCACAATAACAGCTTTTTATTTGTTTTAGTGGATTCCTGTACTACAGTGATCTATATGAATGCAAATATAATGAACACATATTTAGATTTCCTTGTATAGATTAAAATTATAATTATAAAATACAAATTGTATTTATACTTGGATTGTAAAAAGCACATACTTGAACAGAGGAAGGAAACAGTCTCCTATTTATATCTGGCATATGAAAAAAACAAATACACATACACAAACACACACACAAACACACACCCCTTTTATCCTTAACTTAAATTTGCATTATTTACAGCAAATTTCTTATTATTATATTATCTTCCTGCATGACAAAAGTGACTAAACTTTGTCAGTGCAGGGAAACCTTTAAAGCAAAATACTCTATTTAAGGGTATTTCCAGCATCCCCTCCTTTTCTAAGTAGTCACTTAAATACAATAAGAAAATACCTTACATGTCAAATTAAATGTTGTTGATGCATGAATTAATGCATACAATATGCATACAGTGATATTCTGTTACAGATCACCTGCTGAACAATAATTCTTGTATACTCCCAGCCTGACAACTGTTCAGTGTTTTGCACAAAATTCTCTAATGTTCTAATGACCTGTATAAGGCCACACTTTTCAGCAAATTCTCTAAATGAACGCTGAGACTGGTTTGCAATGTTTTTGTTCAGTAGCAGTCACTCTTGCTGATTGTATCCTAAATAATATACCGTGGCCTCAGGCGGTTTTCCCCAGAATGTTTATGATGAGAGCTCATTCATCTAAATCTACTGGCCAATGGAATAAAATAAATCAAGAATTTCCAAAATATAACAATATTTGTGTTCTGTAGATAATTGATGACTGCAGCTGTGCTAATTAAAACCCATCCAAGCTTCATTAATCTTGGTCACAAGGTCCAATTGCTTTCTACCACACCCTGATAACAAACATTTTACCTTTGCACTTATACTCCACTGGTGGATTGTAGCTTCAGAATTGTTATTGTTATAAACCTATAGTTAGTTTTCTTTTTTTCTGCATGGAAAGGTTTTGAAGCAGAGGAAATGAAACTAGATTCTCACCGTCCTTGGAAACTATAACATTTAATTATCCCTTTTTTGGGGCTACAATTCTTTCAACATCTCTGGGCTTTAAATAATCAAACTGCATCTAGGATTTTAAGCCATGGTTATAAACAGCTGCAGCAGAGCTGAAATTGCTAATGACGAAGTGTTTTGAAGCTGTTCCTTTAGAAACATTTTTTAAATTCTCCTTTGCTTTTAAGTCCTTGGTCTTGTTGATCATACCGCACATTTGCAGCTGCCATGATGTTATCACAGACACTGGTCAATAAATTTATGACCGTCAATGTAGCCAATAATCATAAAAAGAAGAAAGAGAAAAGTGAAAATAACCAAAATAGAAGCATCTATTGCGATCTTAAAATACAAGGCAAGACATCTCAATGAAGCAACAAATAACTGCTTGGAAAAGTGACAAGTTCTGGTAATGTATCTGAATGCTACTTTAAATACAAATATTTGAATAACTCTAAGCAAAACCGATGTTTCTTTGTGCACAAGCAAAAGTCAAACATGGAATATCTAGTGCCATAGGTAGCTATGAAATATTAATCTGGCTACATACAATTGATTGGGGTGGATAATCTAATTTTTTTAATGCAAGATGCTTCCATGGGAAAAACAACAACTCACTTGCCATAACCTACCTCAGGGCTGTCAAACTCGTGGCCCATGGACCGGATGTGACATGCACTGGCCATGCCAACGCCCAGTTCAGAGAAGGGGAAAAAAGTTGTGATAAGTCATGTGACGCGGCCATGATGATGTGAGTTTGACACCCCTGTCCTACATCCACATGTAAAATTATCTAGTTCCCATTCTATAATTGTTTCATTAAGTTTAAACATTAATTTAAATGCTTAAATAGTGCCTATAGCACTAATAATACAAATAATATAAAAATAATCTCTCCTTGTTTCTTTGGCATTTTATTTACCAGTTTAAAAGGTTCCCCAACAAAAGAGGGGAATACATCTTCTCTCTAGAATTCATAGGTATTAGCCACAGCATACACATATTTTTCTATGTCAAGACAACATTTTTATAGCTGTAGATTTGTTTGTTAAAGAAAAAGAAATGTGTCAAAAACTTGTGGCTCAGATAAATATCTATAGAAATGGCTATAACTAATGTTGGTAACTAAGCTGCCTTGTGGATCATAAATACTAGAAAATATAAATAACTCCAAGAGACAACTCTACAATCTATATTTGAAGAAAGGGGACATTTGAGTAATCAATCATGGGAAGCCAAGACTGTCATAAACACAGTTTATGAAAATACTTGTAAACATTTATTAAATGTAAATCCCTCTTCAAAATGTGTATTATGAGCGATTTCATTTTTTCCTATGCAAATTGTAGCATGAAATACACAGGAGCTGATAAATGTATAACTGTGCCTCATTTTAGGAATTTTTTTCTCTGTTGTATTCTAACTGCTTTGATAGACATCACTTTATAACTAATCTGATAAAATCTATATTACTGTGAATATGAGTTTGCAATAATAGTTTCAATATCAAAAACATTATATTATTTAGAATACAACGATCTAGGGTAAGTCATTTTAGTCACCCAATAAACAAGTATCACTTCTCTTTAGATGTATGGCCTTTGTTTGCTATTTTGAGAGTAGGTAAAAGTCCAGGTAAACAACTATTATTGTTTACTACCATACTACCATACACATTTAAAAGAAAGATCATGACTCCATGGAAAAATGGTTAGATAAAAACAAACTCCCAAATGTTTTATCCCACATATTGACACATAAAAATAATAAAATTTCATAAATAAGACTACATTTTAAAAGGTGAAGTTGAAGGGAGGAATTCTGTATGCACCCATTTCTCCAGCCAAGTTAAAGAAAAGAAGGACACAGCTGGACATAAATCTGGGTGATTTATGAAATGAACTTCAAATTTGGATTAGTTTCCAGATTACCTACATAGTTATTATGTATCGCTGGTCAATCTATTCTAATTTAACTCTCAGTTATTGTTCTTATTATTAGCTAAGTCCCAAATACGCTAAAAAAATTAATTATATCAAAATACAAAACAATTCTGCAGCAAAGGAACAAAAACTGGAATATGCCAATGTTCGGTTCAAATTCCTTTATTTAAACTACAACAAGAATACACTAGTCCTATTCAAGTGAAAAAGTGAGCCCTCACAGTGATTTTAATCCTTCCTTTGTGGCAGAATAGGGCAACTGACTTCAGGTCCCTCTAAGTCTCTTTCCCTTCAGGTTTTCTTATATTCAACCATCCTTCCCTTCTGTGAAACCTCAATATCTATGCTACACATCCTTAGAAGTAGAATTTACATTCTTTCTCCTTTCTGAGAAATCACATCTAAAATGTAATTAAACAGGAAGACTTAAGTAGGATTGTACTTCTCTCGCTAGTCACTCATATTTGTTCTGCAAAGCCTAAATCCAAGAGCAGGATTACTTCTTCCTTTCTGTCTACTGTGCACTAACATGATATCATACAGTTATTGAATTAGAGATTGTGTTCAACTAATGTCTCATATCTATCTCAGAGATGTTCAGTAGCTACATAATGAGGAAATAAACTGCCATAGTTCTCAATAAGCTTTCCAGAAATGTGAAGCATAGTTGCCCTTTACGGGAAGAGTCACTGTCTGGATTTAAGCATTGCACTAAATCATGTATGTGGGTTTTTTGGCTTTTTGCTTAATGTATTTTGTCGACCCAGGCACTATGATTTATAAATCATGGATCATTTCTAATTGATGCATGAACCCAGTCGACCAATTGTGGCATATTCAGTAACCCACAATTAAGTAAATCATGAATAGCATGATATGTGAAATCAGTCACTGAATTTCAGTAACTCATTGAAGGAATATAAACAATAATAATAATCCCCAAGTGAAGCACGACTTTAATGTGGCTGTGGGGCTTGCATGTTCCAAAGAAGATGAGAGCTACGCCAGAGGTTCAACCATGTTGGACAGGTCTCATTTGAGAAGTCAGATGAGGAGTGTGTCCCATAAACGATATGGTGAGATATACTTTACAGAAACCCATACTGGATCGATCATCACCCAATAAGGACTGCGCTGGGTGTTGAAGTTCTTGGACATCTGTTGACGAATGGGATAGATTGGATTCAGGACTGTCAGCTAAGTAACCAAGGCCAGCAGCTGCAGGACTACTGGATGAAAATTTGTTTACCCTTCGCAAATATACGAAGATTCAAGACAAAGAAATAAGGTCAATAATGTTAAACAATGTCAATAATGTTAAATCACATCCAATGTAAACAAGATGCACCAGTTCTGGAAAGAACAACATCCAGAATCAGAAATAATGAAACAGAGGCTAGCAGATAAACATAGATCGATCTGTATTCTACTGAAATAAAATTAGAACAACTGGAAAGGTCTGGCTAGGGAACTAATTGAAGCCTTGTCAGAAGTACAGTAGCTTAAGACTGTAGAGGCAAATCAGGGAGAGTTGGAGATAAAGGAAGCCAGGCTAACTATTGAATTCTTTTCATTCCCAAACAGGGCACCCTTTCCTTTGCCTTCTCCTCAGAAAGAACAAAGCCCTCTAGCTGGAAAAAAAAACCCAAAAGGAAATGATCCCAAAAAATAACTAAGTATCTAAAACAACAGAATTCAATGCACTGAAACTTATTCCAAAGAAACAGTTAGCACAAATATCAACACATGTCAATAAAGCTAGTTCTTAACTTATGACCATTGGTTTAACAACCATTTAAAGTTATGATGAGCTGAAAGAAAATTACTTACAACCTGTCCTTGAAGTTATGTTTGCTGTAACACTCCCACGCCCCTCTGATCACATTTCGGGAATTGGCAACTGACTTGAATTTATGAAGAGTGACAGGCCAATTACTTTTATCAACCATTTTTAAATTGCTAACTGGCATGGTAGCTGATGCATCCACTTAAAAAGAATCTCTCTCTACCTGAACAGAAAGGAAACTGCCCAAACAGCAGAGGAACAAAAGATGACCTCCTAACACAGTGGTCGCCAACTGGCGGGCCATGGACCACTGGTGGTCCACAAGAAAATTTTAGTGATCCGCAGAGAAATGTCACCCCCAAAGCAACCCACAAAGCAATTAATCCAGGCTGCATGGGAACACAAGCTGCACTACCCACATGGCCCACAGGAACACAAGGCTTGTGTTGCTTGAGTTGTGAACAACACGAGGTAGTGAGGGAAGGGGGAAAGGGCAACCCCTGGCCTAACAGACAAGATGATTTTTGGAAAACTGCAAGAGAGAAGAAGACCAAGTTGAATGTAGTTTGGATTGTTTACAAGAAGATATTCAACCCCTTGCCACATGATCTGACAATCAAGTTCCTAGAAATAACAGGAGTCAGTGAAAACAGCAGAACTATTGTGCAAAAGATCAGTAGCATTAATGGAAGACACAGTTCCCGGTAAATGGTAATACACTGGGAGATGTAAATATCAAGAAATAAATATTTCAAGGAGACTCATTCTCATCACTACTGTTTGTCATTGCAGTGATTCCTCTGTCAACAATACCAAACAAGTCAGGCCAAGGCAAAGTATTACATGGCCAGTACATTAAAAACAAACAAACAAACAACTAGCAGGCAAAGCAGGTAATAATAAGACATGGCAATGGCTAAGAGTAGGTAAGGTGAAGAAACAGACAAAAGGGGATAATTCTAGCTGCACAAAGAACAAGAGCAAGTGCATACAAAGCCAGAATTTCTGTATGTAACAGACAGAAAATATTGATTCTGCACAGAAGCTGAAGAAACAGTGGACTACTTAGTTGCTTCAGCAACATTTCATAGGTTGACTACAAACAATGGCAAGACAAAGAAGTGACAATGGTATATTGGAAGATCTACAAGAAATACTATTTGTCTGCAACCAGGAGCTTGTGGGACCACAAATAGTAGAATAATAATGGAAAGTAATAGAAAATGAAGAAGCTATAGTGCTGTGGGACTTTAAAATTCAAATAGACAGTCACCTGCCACATAACACTCCAGAATAAACAACTGTTGATAAAAAAGACAAAAAAGTCTGGACAGTGGACATTACAGTACCCAGATATAACATAATTGAAGAGAAAAAACTGGACAAAATCACAAAATATAAAGACCTGAAAATAGAAATAGAATGACTGTGGCAAAAAACAAACAAAGATAGTACCAAAGTAATAGGAAATTTGGGTGTGATTCCACAACCATTGGAGCAACACTTGAACACCATTGGCATTGACAAAACCAGCATCAGTCAATTGCAAAAGGCAGCTTTACTGGGAACAACCAACATCCTGTGATCTTTAACACCATGAAATAACTAGATTTGCCGATTCGAGGTCCTTGGGAAGTAGTTGATAGCCATGTTGAAACAAACCAATTTTATATTAAGAATTTCAGAACTCTCCAGAAATATGAAATATCTAAGAAAAATTAGAAATAACTGCCATGACTAAGAAATACTAGTAATATAATCTTAATATTACTGCCATCAGAGGTAAAAACTCTTTTTAGTGAGCTCAATCCTTGATGACAATTTGCACATTATCTATGTTCTATAGAAGTTTTTTTTTTACAACAGTGCATATACTTTAAAAGAAATCCAAGTTTAGCCTGCAGCCCAGGTATTTCCTAGTGGTCTCCCATCCATGAGCTACCTAATCTAGTCCTATTTAATTTTCCTGAGGTTGGACAGAATTGTCTAGATACTGCCAACTCCTGTAACTGAAGCCAGCATATACATAAATCTGAAATTAACTGCAATCTCAGAAGTTAGCCACTGGGCTAAAAATAACATATTTTTATATTAAAATAACTTATTAAAAACAACATATTTTATGAGTTTAGGAAAAAAATTATAATTGTAAAGTGTTAAAAGTGAATTATTGTTGTGAACTACTATAGGGAATGTTTGTCTTCTCAATTATGCTAACAATTTATTAAGTGGTTACTGTGCTTTTTCTGTTTAGTATATTTTCAGACAATCCATTGCTTTATTCATCTCCTGTTGTCAGGAATGTGTATTTTGTTGTAGTTCCATTCAGTAAGTTGAAGATCAATTCTCAGAATGCACAGTGGTGAGCAGGTAGTACAGAGCAAGATAAACTGATGTCCATGAAATTAGCAGGCAAAAATATAGGCCCAATCACAAAAAAATATAGGCCCAATCACAAAGTGCACTACCCCAGATCAAATTGGTGATTAAAACTCCGTTCAGAAACAAGTCATAGGCATTTAGCCCATCCAATTATATGTGGACAACCTGCAAGAAAATCTACCAATGAGTCCAGAAGAAGTCTGGTCTTGACCCAAATGCTCTAAGGAATTACTATCTACAAGAACAGTAGAACTTAGGACTGATATTCATCACCATATAAATAAATCTTTCCAAATTTGCATCTGCCAAATCTGCAGGAGTATACAGTTTCTGGAAATTTCTATCACCATAGCCACTAGGTCTATTGGCAATAAATTCTGGTAATTGCTGCCTTAATATGTCTAGAGAAAAGAGTCTGAGATAAGTTGTTATAAATTAGCAATTCTGTTAGAAATACAGGAATCAAGAATCTGCTCTGGAGCTGTCCATAGTGCTAAAAAGTCCCCCACATATGGCTGACTTGGTATCTGCTCCTCAAAACACAAGTCTCCAGCTCAACATTTGGTCTACTGTTGTTCAGACCACAGCTTTTTCTTAGCAAGTTTTCACAAATGCTGTAAGCTTGTAGTGATCAAGCCAAGCCAGTTTATATAATGTATACCAGTAAGAAATTATTTTAAAAAGAAAAAAAAATTGTCCTGTTAAAACATTTGAAAATGATATTCCTAAAGTTCTCTGTTCAAAGGGTAATGTTAATGGTTTAGAAAATCTATGTCAATTAACTACCATTTTTTTCATCTCCTTACATCCCAGTTATGACATCCCTATTAGGTTGATGAATAGGCATTACGTGAAATGTGCAATTGGAAAGATAGTTACAGATTGAAGGATTTTTATGAAAAAATTTTTTTGCTGATATAAAAATCAGAATTGATGAACTCCAGTTCAATACATTAACCTAAAAAGTTTTGGGGATACCATGCAATCATCTAATTCAACATGGTCTTTTTCCTAACAAAAAGTTGAACTAGATGTATTACTTATCTGTCGTCTTCTTTTTTAATTAAAAATATTTTCAAGAACTATTTTATCTGTCGAATGGAAGTTGACAGAAAGGGGAAACCAGACTGACAAGTGGGTACTACTAATGTTGCTGAATACCATCCTAGCATCTTTGCCCATGTTTCCTAGCTATGCTGGAAGTTGTATTTTATATTTGGAGCAACCTAGATTTTCAATCCCTGAAAGAGGGAACTGAATCTCGCCAGCTGGCATTTATCAACACCTGAAACACTCACACCTTAAAATAAACCAGAAAGAAGTATAAAAGAAACTGGATTTCTACACTTTCTCCTTATTCACCTATTCTTTTGCAAGGCATATTCAAATGATTTAAAGATTTAAAAAGAACAATATGAAGTTATATATGCTGACAGAAGAGCCAGTTACATTCATAAAATTCAGTTTCGTTAAATCTCTGATAGGTTTGCTAAATCAATGATTATAGCAGAAAAATAACAATAACCCACATAGATCAATAATAGCATTACAATATTTGGAAAGCTTCTCTGGAGGGGTTTTTATTTCAATCTTGAATGAAAGTTATTCCTATAGTCTTCTCTTTAAGGAAGAAATGCAGTATACTTGAGAATAAAATTACAAAAAACCAGAGAAATTCAGTTCAACGTGGCATGTTTCTGAAAGGGTTAATAAAACAAAGGGAAATGTAAATGTACATAACTAACTGCTGCAGAATTACAATGTTCAAAATGTTTAAAATATTTTCAAAAACCTACATATGGATGAGTGTAATCTATTTATTGGTACCTTAGAGTGTGTCAGAAATTTAGATGCTGTCCCCTTGTGATATATTTTGCACTTGCATCTCTGATTAAGTTGCAAAGCTATAAAATTGCATGCAAACAGACAACTCCCTATAGATTCTACATCATAGGCTTGGGTTTTGCTGCTGTTCTTAACAAATTTCATACAACATTTCAGAGAATTTCTAAAAGTGCTAGGGTCTGGAAGGTGACTAAAATAATGGATGTGTTTAACTATAAATAAAGTGCTGCAAATAACCAGAATTATAAATCTGGTCAAAGAGTAATTGTATATACCAGCCTGCGTAAAAAGCCTAATTCAAGTCTGAAACAAAATTAAGTGACTCTTGTAAGGGATGCTAGGGGAAGATGTCTTCTTTAAGTATTGTTTTAAAAAATGAAATTTATCTAAACATCTGTTGTTATCAATTTAAGGAAGAATTCATCATCTTGGTATCTCCCAATGTGTGAACTTTCATCCAATTCAAATTCTTATTCAACATGGCTATATTGAATGGGGATTATAAGAATTCAAATCCAGCTATACAGAGGCTGCCAAAGATGTCTATAACAAACTAAAGTGATGTGAAAAAAATGCTGTACTCATTACGACCTTATCACACAATAACAAAATTATGTAATTACATCATAAGTACCTAAGTTGCATCATTTGCATGAGGATTTCATGATACATTTGTCAATGTTGTCTCCCCCTCTTGTGGATGACCAAGAATGGCATCAATTTGGAGAAAAAATGAATCAGGAATTAAGGTATTTCCTTGACTTTTTACAGGAACTGGCAGAATAATATGTGTGCAATTTCCAAGTTAATTTAAAGCAATCCAGTTTTTATGCAAAATTCTTAATCTAACATGATTCACAGGAAGGTGGCATTAGCATGTTTCTTAGTTCTATTGGAGATAATTATGAAATACATATGGAAGAAAAGTATGTTTCAATGTGTGTTTATCTATGAATTATTCATTAAAATCAAAATCTCATACTTTATTTACAATGCGTAAAAATGGAAAAACATAAACAAACACTTAATCCAGAACCCATGATTTGTTTTCAAATATTCACATATAGCTAAATGGATTAAATTTTGACATATAGTAAATATTGCAACTAGTAAAAAATTTGGATACAGAATATAAGAAAGACCATAGTACCCAAGTATAGTTTGATAATACATTTTGTCACATGACATCTTTTTCAATAAGACATTGTTTAGCTATTCAAGTCAATAATAATATGGAAACACTGTCTCATTGGCTTCTTCCAGGATATTTTTTCTAAATTCCCAAGTCACTCAATTTAAAATCAATATTATTAACATAATTGGAAGCAGAAAGTTTTGTGAGATTTGTCAACTATTTGTCTAATAGCTGTCTAATGCAAAAGAATCAAATTGGACTCTTTTGTCTTTATCTTTCATAGGAAATTTCAATTAATAGAAACACAAGGCAACACCACTCTACTGATGGCTACTGTAAAGAAATAGGAACTACTTTAAGATATGAATTCCTCAAATGTATTGCTTGCTTGGACCTAAAATAAATGAGAAACTTAACTATTTCTTACAAACCTGTATTAGGCCTATGTAAGTATGTTTATCTGTTTGGCTATTCCTTTCCTACAAATATGTGGCTCGTGTTTTTTTTAGTATGAGCAGGCTGGTTACATATTCAAGTTTATACAAGTTTGAGACAAGCACATGCCCCATTTACTTGAGTTTTCATTTTTGAGGTGATCTGAGTGGAGAGACAGTGGTAAATAAAACTAGAACAAAGTGAAGGGATTTTTTTTTCTAAGCCATTTCTTTACCTCATATTTTTTTCAACAAAAATAAGGATGATATATAATAATTTCCATGCCCAGGCAGAAATGTTAAATTACAAATCTATGTTAAGCAGATCAAAATAATTCGTATTCCAAGAGTCAATACACACAAACAGCTACATCCACATACATCAAAGCTCAACAAGAAGAAACAAGTGTATATAAACTGAATAATCCCTTAACTTGAATACTCTATTTTACTGGAGATTACTCAAAAGTATAATACATATTTCTATCTCTTCAAATGCAATCTGAAATCTAATCAATTATATAGGGACCAGCTTAGTCTTGTGCCGTCATTGTGTTTCCAGTGCAGTTTTCTGCAAGGAGTATGCACCTAGGCATCCATGTGAACCAGGATCTAGGGATGGGGGCGGAGGGTTCTCCTTGGGGATAATCATGTTGATGATCTCTATCACTAAATTAAGACGGGTAGAAATCCCAGTTTATTTTAGTGATATGGGAAGAACATCCGCATGGTCTAGATTCTGAATGGAGTTTTGTCCTAACATTAAAGTACTTTTGCAGGGATGAGGCAGAGCACAGGGAATATGGGGAACAGACTTACAACTCTGCAAAATAAAGAAAAGAACTCAATTTTTTTTAAAGTTTCATTTATGCCTGCCCTCTGGAATAAGATTCCCCTTGAGATCTGGATAGTCCTACCCTACTGGTGTTTCAGATGGCCCTGAAGATCTGGCTTTTTGCCTCTGGTTAAGGTAGGAGTAGCGGCTTTATACCATATACATAGTGCATTCCCTGCAAGCCACCTGTCAGGCAAAAGAAAGCTTTTAGTATGAAACTAGGGTCTTTTCAATTTCAGGCAGCAGCTGTTAGACAGCTCAGTCTTCTAAGGGACAAGTTGTACTGTGGAGAAAAGCAGCTCAGGAAGAGGTGGCCTATTTAGACAATCTCTCTGTTCTAAGAGGAACAGGACTTGTACTAACTGACTGGTGAACATGTGAAAGCAAAACTCTATGAAGGCCATAAATGTGGGCATTGGTCACAAAGTTTACTTTTTCATCACCGCTGTGACAGAAAACAGTCACTGTCTGAGACAGTTGCTAAATGACCATAGAAACATAGGGCTGGAAAGGACCTCAGTGGTCTTTCTTCTAGTCCAACACCCTGCTCAAGGCAGGAGACCTTATATCATCCTGATCAAGTGGCTGTCCAGTCTATTTTTGAAAACTTCCAGTGAACCCATTGATTAATTATTCTCACTATCGGAACATTTTTCCTTACTTCTAGGTTGGATCTCTCTTTCACAAGCTTCCATCCATTGCTTCGATCCTGCCTTCTGGTGCTTTGGATAATAAGTCAATCGTCCTTCCCTGTGACAACTCCTCAGGTGCTGGAAGATAGTTATCATGTCCCTCCTCCCCAGTCCTTCTCTTCCACAGGCTAGACAGACATAGCTAGTTTCCTCAGCTGTTCATCATATGATTTAGCTTCCAGACTATTTATCATCTTTGTTGCCAACTATAAAGGAGCAAACTTTATTTGCCTATTATGAAAGTAACAGAACTTAGCCACAACAACCAACTTTCATTCTTGCTCCCCTAAACAGATAGATATTTGATTCTCCTGTTATATCAAAGCAACAAAACTGGTGGCAATTCAGGTGGCAGTACAAACTACAGTCTACAAAGCAATAAAATGATTAGCTTTGGAGAGGCTGAGTAGGCAGAGAAACAGAGAATAAACACGAGAAGGAAAGGAGAAAAGCATCGATGGATATTCCAATCGTAGTGAAACATGTTCAGTGGAGATATTGCTTGCAAGGTCAGCTATGGATGTCTGAAATAAATGTGAAACTATAAGCACTATGAACACTCAAAGGAAAGGGGAAGTCAACTTAGTAGCAGTTGCTTCAATGTGCAGACTCTAGAGCCACATTTAGCCTCAGACACAACGTATAAAATATAAGCTAAGGCGCCCTAATATTTTAAGCCTATATGCAAATATTGCTCATACACCTTACTGTATATCCTGCAGGATTTAAATCTACATTCATGGACACATAATCATACTAACTCAACGTCAAATAAACCACAATTTTCCTATAAACAAAGAACGAAGAAGTCTTCATGCAGATGTTCATTGTCCTGTGAGTTCATCACCAAAGCAGGTGATCTTACTAGCTTTCCCCAAATGAGATGCCTACTCTTTTCATTATACATCACAGAAAGGGATATTTTTCCCATTTTTTTTCTAAAGCAAAATATGGTTGTAAAGCTAACTTTTAATGTGAGGGCTAAATGTAAATTGCTATGGCGTATGCACACTAGGTCACTAAAGCAACGGTAGCTAAACTCAGATGTGACCTAGCAACCCAGGTGTTCAGGAAAAGTGCTGTTAACGGTAAGGATTGATGATCTAATCAAACTGTCACACTCAGATCCTCAGCAGGATGGTTGAAAGGGAGAGGGAGGAGGATAATATTCAGAAAGCAAGCACATGCTTAGTGTTACTTTCAATTGATGCTGACATTTTCAATTGTAAAAAGAATTTTTTCCCCTAAGTAATATAGGAAACAACTCTCCTAACCTTCCGGAGGATATCAGATAATCAGAGACCTTGTTTTGCAAAAGCTAACTTCTTTAAAAAAAAAAATACGGGAAAGAAACACAAGGCTTTATGAAATGCTCATTTTCATCTTTCAGATATTCAAAAAGATAACCAGAAATCTATTTTTACCTTTGTCAATATTATTCAGTACCTCAGAAACAAAATGCCAAATGGGCACATGCATACGATAGAGAACCAATCAATAGATTCATTGTGTTTTTTTGTAGCGTTTTACCCTTTTTTCTGACTTTAAGGAAATTCTAAAATTAAACATTTTTAACACAATCTGATACTTCAAAGAAATATACTCACAAAGATCTCAGTGGGATATTAACCTGCTTTCTGCATAGTATTATTAGCATATGTTTATTTACAACATATTTATTGCTCAAGAAAAATAACAAACTCACTCACTACATATTCTTAAGAGATGTACTAGATTTACAACTGCACTTCTGTGCATACCTGGTCACCATTACCTCAGTAGGCATTTTATAGACATGTATAAAAATGCCATTTATTTTACTGATTTATTAAAAGTATTTATGGTCTACCCACTATTTAGAGGAGCCTATGAAATGTTACAGTCTATAAAATAAACAAAATAAAAACTATCAATAAAACGAAGACATTGTAATAAAACATTGCAACCTTTAATAGCTACTAACTATAGTAGCAAGAACAATAATATACTAGTAAGAACTATAAGAAAACGTAGACGACAAAAGACAAGGTTAGGCTGTGGACACTTAAGTCTTGAACGTGAGACTTAAATGTCGTAGATGCCACAATATGGAAGCCTCTCTAGTGCATCCTATATTTCTCCCAGCCAAGGAGCACTGAGAATCCTATTCAGAAAAAAAAGATCTCTCCCTCTGGGAGAGTCATGGGCAGTTCAAAAATGTGATAAATAAATAAAAATAAATAAAGATGCACCAAAGATGCACCAGAACTGGAATTGTATGTTCTGGAGACCAGCTCTCCCATTTTATTCTATACCTGCTGCAGCTTCTGAGCTATCCTCAAAAGCAGATCCAGAGAAGTGTACTGATGGTCCTTACAACAATTTGTTTAGTGGCCGTTCAAAGTTACAATGGCACTGAAAAATGGGACTTATGATGTTTTTTACATTTATTTAATTTATTTTATTTATTTATTTATTTTATGAAATTTATATGCTGCCCTATCTCCCTGAGGACTCAGGGCGGCTTACAATACTAAAAACAGAACAATACAAATATTAAAAAAACTATTAAACCAAAAATCTCATAAAGCATTAAATTTAAAACTACAGCTAAAAACCCTCCCCCCCATCAGTCCAGGTAGGTGAGTTGGAACAACCAAGTTTTTAGGCCACGGTGGAAAGATCGGAGGTCAGGGGCCACCTGGAGCTCCAGGGACAGCTGGTTCCAAAGGGTGGGTGCTCCCACAGAGAAGGCCCTACCCCTGGGGGCCACCAGCCGACATTGCCTGGCCGACAGCACCCTGAGGAGGCCCTGCTGGTGGGAGTGCACGGGGCACTGGGAAGCCATTATTGGCAGCAGGGTCTCCTGCAAATACCCTGGTCCAATGCCATGAAGGGCTTTATAGGTCAACACCAGCACCTTGAATCTCACCCGGAGGGCAACCGGTAACCAGTGGAGCTCACACAGGAGGGGTGTAATATGGGAGTATCGGGATCCTCCCATCACAACCCGCGCCACTGCATTCTGGACTAGTTGAAGCCTCCGGTGGTCCTCAAGGGCAGCCCCATGTAAAGAGCATTGCAGTAGTCCAGATGGGAGACAATGAGTTTATGACCATTGCAGCATCCCCAAGGTCATGTGATCAAGATTCAGATGTTTGGCAATTGGCATGTGTAAATTGAAGCGGGCAGTTAGGGACTTCAATGCGAGTGTGAAAGGAATGGGAAAAAACAAGACAATTCGATGCTCCAGGAAAGCACAGAGGAGCAGAGCCTCACCAACGTGCTCTGCTCAGGTCAGTCTTAGATTTTGAAGCCTTAGAATATATTCAGAGGCTTCAGCGGCGGCATTGAGCTTCCACTTTTTGCGCTGCGATGGTCCTGGCAAGGACCCGCTGCAACCGACAAGCAGCTGATGAATCATCACTGGTTGACAGCGTTGGAAAAAAAGAGAAAAAAGAAAAGAAAAGGAACCTTCTAAATCCTGAAGGCTATCTAATCCCTATCAGTAGCTTTTCGATGCTCCTGGTCAGGAATACACTTCTAGCTTGACCGACAGGCTGAGCTAAACTGGGGACAAGCACCAAGTGGGAGTGTCCTCAGAACTTTGCTCAGCCTATTGAATGGCAGACGGAAGTACAACTTTGACCGAGATGCTCGGAACAGCTCAATGGAGAAATGGGACTTATGATGTTTTTTATATTTATGACCATTGCAGCATCCCCAGGGCCATGTAATCAAGATTCAGATGCTTGGCAATTGGCATGTGTTCATGACAGTTGCAGTGTCCCAAGGTCATGTGATCAACTTTTGCAACTTTCTGACAAGCAAAGTCAATGAACAAGCCAATTTTACTTAACAGCCATGTTACTAACTGCAACAATTCACTTAACAACTGTGGCAAGAAAGGTCGTAAAATGGGGCAAAACTTATTTATCAATTTGTCTTCCTTAGCAGCAGAAATTTTGGGTTCAACTGAGGTCAAAAGTGGAGAACTACCTGTATTGTAATAATAAAAACTAAAAATGGCATTCTAACTCAGGAAGAGTTGCTACTCCAGAACCAACCACAGCTGGGCAAATAGCAGCTGACACTAATAGGCTCTAGGTCTTATATGACAAAGATGAAGCCAGGAATAAACCAAGACCATGAATGTGATCGTTCACAGACTGCAACCTCATTGAGAGTAAAAGGTTTAGTCAATACCTTAGAATCTGAGCCTCTTTGCTTCATTGAAATTCAATGTCAACTACATTTAAAAAAACTGTAATCTTATTACTCTTGGCACCAATTGGACATTGGGATGAGGTGTTATATCTAAATAAGCATGAAAAATAAGACCTTATTTTATTTTTCCTTGTCTATGTATGAACAGCGAATGAAGCAGAACCCAACTGACAATGTTGATTTAACTTAATTCATTACATTATTTACTGCAGATTATTTTTGCTCACATCTTTCCTTGATAGTGGCCCCAAAAGACACCTGGGTTTTCCTTAATAATTCAGAACCACTTAACCTAGTGCCACTTTCGTATTAAAATTCAACAACTGAAAAGCTTATCGCTTGTAGTTCAAGCAACCTTCATGCAGTGCCTGGCCTTTTGGAAAACAGCATTTCGGTGACAAAAACACATGTTCTGCATACATTCCAGATTCATACAGCCAGTGTCTGAAACACAGGAGGATCAATTCCTCTTTCTAAATTTACTGCATGGCTTTTTTGTTCTGAAAATAGAGACGATTTGAACCAAACAGGGACACCTCCCCCTTATATATTTTTTTAAATATACAAGGCTTCTAAATGCACATTCCAAGAGACAGCTGCAGTCACTCAACATATAAATTTTATGTAAGTGACCCTAGGTATTTGTACAATAAAACAAATAAACAAAAATATTTTATTTTAAAATAAATGCCAAATTCATATACTTTGATGTTTTGAAGTTCATCAGAAGTCAGAGAAGGATTTTCATTGGGTTCCTCAAAGAGGGATGGGAACTTGTGATCACATCTGGCCTGGGAACACAGTCTACACAGCGGTGGCTTTTTGCTCCTTGAAAAATATAGAACCTCACCCCAATATACTTCGCAGCAGCCAAGCAAGTATCATGTAAGCTCATCACTGGAATGTGTAAAGGTAACAGTGTTACATTGCACAGATGTTTCTCCAAGATTGACATATGTCATAATTTACAAATTAATAGACTGATAGTTTTTGCCATCCAATGTGCAGAAAACTTTGGTACAATTCAACTTAATGCCATTTACTGATACTTCAGATGATCCTAATGAAGGTATTATACTACTGTTGTAAAAAGATATGATAAACAGATATAGGGATACTCTGAACAACTATAGTTCATTAGATTTGTATGTTACTGGCTCATTAACTAGTTGTTAAGATTCATCTTTATATGCATTGCCTTCCTGTGTGTGTGTGTGTGTGTGTGTGTGTTTGTTTGTTTGTTGGTGTGTGTGTATGTGTGTGCACCTGGCCACATGTGTTGTTGTTTCTTTGGCAATTAATTTAAATTTAAGTTCAACATCTACAAGTATTATTTATTCACCTGAAATTGCATTTTATTTACAAAACATTGCATGTCTAAGTCATGGGCCGATTTGGGGAAAGATGCCCATTTATTTGACCAAAGGGTACAGATACATAAGTAGAAACTCCAGCTGACAGTATACATGGCACTGAATCTCAGTGGTAAAACCTCTGATATCAAGTCCAAGCAAACTTCAATTCTTGGTATCAAACTTCAAACAAAAAAAGAAAAAGCAAGTAGAAGCTGACCTGAAGGATCTCTTCTGGGTTCCTGAACACTATTGATGGTCAAAGAATACAATACTAGAGCAATGCAACAGAGTATTTAGTCACCTGGTGTAAGTCAATTCTCTATATGTTCAGAAACTGGGTGGATAATTGTTTTTCCTATGTTCTGGGTCCCGAGGTTAAACAAACTTATCTTCCAATGTTTCTAGTTTACTAATAGTCTGTTGTTACTTTACTAATAGTCTGTGGTTAGCTGTTGCTTTCTGTATTACAAATGAGGCACAAACACTCCTTTGTGGGGGAAAATATGTGCACAAAACCTAGATAAACTTTCCTCAATCCTTTACTGCAAAATTAATTCACTGCCCTGGGAAGCATTCCTATGCTTACAGAGCTGGGAATGTTTTTATCCTCTGAGAAAACTACTTCTCTGGGATTGAAAATTTGCATACTTCACAATTTTATTCAATTATTTTCCTCAATAAAAAACATCAAACCTCTGTGCTAAATTTAAAATGAATTACAATTTTGCTGAAGGTTTAATTGCTAAGTAATTTGTTTGAACAGTTTAAACAATTTACAATTTAGTTAACATAAAAATTTGTGGGCAATCATATGGGAAAACTCATAAAACCACAGCTAAATTTCAGTAATCAAAGTTTTATAGACTGAAATAGCCCTTAACTAACAAA